>JBBYHH010110545.1:6478-36193 GCA_038382905.1 Daphne laureola
AAAACCTTAACGTCACTTAGGTGTGAGAGAACGGCTTGAGAGAGTGAGAGATTATATAGAGAGAGTGGAGAGGCTAGGTCAAGACAACCGAAAGGACTGTCTTTTAGAGAATGGGATTGTAATTGCTCTAAACAGGTGTAACATTTCTTCTTTCAAATGATCTCCCTTTTATACTTGAGAAGAGATTTGTTTTACCGTTCCGTTAGTATTTTTCAACGGTAAGAAAATCCAAGGGTAAAAATTCTACTCGTTGAGTTTGTTATCAATGTGTTGATAGCAATCTCAACATCCTAACCCTTTTAACTTCTATCCTAGTTTTAACTCTTTAATTTTCCCTAATGCGTGGTATATTGTAGAACCAAAATTAATTTGGACAAAATAAATTACATAATTATGAAATTAATTTTCATATTACACAACTTTACTTATAGTGGGGGTTTTACTTCCTAAACAAGCCTTTGGCACCAAACTTTTTTATTCCCTTAAAATGGATTTTTCATGTTGAACATGTAAGATCAAATTTTCATGCTTTGCAATATTGTAATTGTCATGTGCTTTGATGAATAACATTTTTGTAACCTGCCATCAACACGTTGATAGGCAGTCTGTGTTCATTCTTTATACCTGCAAAAACATAAAAATAAATCATTTCTCATTCTCATGGTTAGTAGGATGGTATCTTAATAAAATAACTACTACTAATCAAGAAAGAAGGTAAGTTGTCATTTGTTAAAGAAACAACTAGTAACTCAGATCGTGCTTGAGTCTCCTTCTCTCATCCTGCTTTCTTCTTCTTGAAAAGCAGTTCAACTCTCTTTAGGAACCCAATGACTCTTTTGTTCCTAATCAGACAGTCTAGTCAGGAATGACCTTTCTTATGATAGACTTGGCAAGTGACAAAAGTGACTTTTGAAAACTTGATTTTCAAAACTATTTGCTACTTCTCTATTTGATAACCAAGGCATGTTTTGTTACAAACAGTTCTTTGTTTTCATAGTAGTAGGTCTAAGTTCTTTTCACTACCAGAAAGTTTTTTCAAATTAGTTAAAAGCTTCTCATTTTTAGTCTTTAGTGTTGTGACCATGATTGCCATCAGAGCCACAATAGGAAGTTAGAAAATGAAAAGAGCGGGCTTAAGTGAAAAGAGCTAGAAATATAGGGTAATTTTTAATTCTTGTAATAGTTAGAGTGCTAGCTCATAAGTTAAGAGAGTGCTGAAATTTGCTAGAATAAAAAGTTAGGAGACTTGTTAGTAATTAGAGAGGAACAACTAAATTGCTAAGTTAAAAAGAATTAGTAACTTAAAAAAGAAGAAAAAAATAGTTAGCGACTAGTTTGTAAGTAATAAAAAGTATAGAACTAGAATAAATGGCCAGTATGAAAACTGATGAAGGGAATGGGGTTTAGTTGACCTTAATTAATAAGTTAGAGGGGTTTGTAATTAAATTAGAGTAAAAGGGTTAAAATCTGTTTAAATAGAAAAAGGAGAAAGAAAAGGAAAGGAAGGAACAGATCGTGTCTTCTTCTTCTTCTTGTTTCGATCTGCTCAGTCTCAATCGAAGACAGCTTCAAATCGAAGCTGATGATCATGGCAGCCTTGACGTTGGACCTCCACAGGCGGCGAGGGGCGATGAGAAGAGCGACGCCGGTGGCTCTATCCCTCCATTCCAGCTGCGCGAAGTGTACGGGACGTGGCGGAGACGAGCAACGGCGGAGCGTGGTGGCGATTCCGGCGAAGTGGTGGTTACCAGCGGTTCCTGTTGCAAGATAAGTTCTCATCCTATTTTAATTTAACTTGCATGTTACTTTCTAGCATATTTGTTGGAAAAAGCTTGTCATGGCCGATACTCCCTATGAACACTTGATTGTTGTTTTGCTGTTGTGTCTAAGAGTAGAGAAATTGTTAGGTCCATTTAGCGGTGTAAAACATTTTTAGTTTTCATTTCTAAATTTTTTTTTGTAAATATTTTATTGTATAATTATTTTTAACCTATGGAAAATCTTATTTTTTAAATATTAAAAAATTATAAAATTAAATTAGGAAATCTTTAAATAATATAATGTTTCCTAGTTTAATAGTATAGTTTTCTAATATTTGAAAAACAATCTTTTTCATTTTTTAGAAATTAGTTATACATTCAAACATTTATAAATGAAAACTGAAAAAACAATTCATGACTAAATGGAGCTAAGTTTCTTGAGGGTGTAGACATCTGTGTGTGGCAGGAACCCTTGCTGCGTTTGATTAATTAGGATTTTTTTGTCTAAAGAAGAAGCATGGGCCGAAAGCTGTAGTAGAGTAAATCCAATATTGCTTGTTTATCGTCCCTATAGATAGCTACATGTGTGTTGGAATTAAATTTGCACAGTATACCGGATTACTCAAAAATCTGCACTTGGTAAAAAGAGTAGAACCGAAGGTTTAATGCTAGAATTCTTGAATTGTGCGCTAAATGTTATCATGTGTTTGCTGCAAGTGATCTAATGAGCAAATTAATTGATGCTCTAGCATTTCTTTCTTTTAGGACAGCCATTTGTAGTTAATAAATGCTATAGGTTGTAGGTTATTACGTGCTAGAATTTACCACCATAGACTAGTTATTAAGTAAAATGATTATTTCTCCGAATTCTTAGCTAACTCTCGGTATAGGTACCTTAGTGATCAAACCTAGTAGTTTTCTCTCCTAATAAAATGTATAGATCACTGCCGTCTCTAGCTTAGTTTTAATCTAAAGAGCATGTGTTAGGTTCTTCACTAGATTAATTACCTAATCACTTTTGTCCTCGGCTTAGCTCCATAAGTTTTGAAAAGTTTAAGTTACACACCTATAATTCTATGATTTGATTTCCACTAATGCATTTTCTTGAGAATTAAGAAAAGTCTATAAAGAAAGAAGAGTTATTCTCGGTTATGATTCTTGTGAAGAAAAGTGATCTCTTGTTCACTCCCAAGGTATGATTCTCTTATTCTTTCTATACTTTCTAGTTCCAATAGAAGTAGTTATGAATATCACCATTAAATATACTCTGCTTGTTGCATTGTTTTCTCTGCTAAAGCGTGTGCATGAGTTGTGGGCTGTTCCAACATAGTGAGGGCGTGTCTGGGTTGTGGTGCTGAGGACTAAAGTTGTTGCATAGCACTAACATTACACCCTAAGCTCTCCACCAACCTAGCATGTTTCCTAGATTAGGAAAATCATGCTTAGGCTCAGGAACTACCATACCCCTCCTGCTATGCCTTGTGTTCATGATATGACTCTGACCCTTTGTACTATTGGTGACTGAAGTGGTGTCCTGTTAGGTCCTTGCTTCGTATGTTTCTTGGAACACCAACATGTGCCAAACCCTCTCAAGTCCCTAATTAACTAAAATGAACATAGGTAAAGGACACATAGCAACCATCCCTTATTACCTAACATGCTTTTATTACTAATATGTTTACCAAATGTGCGGAACGTAAGCAATGCAACAGAGCTGGGGAACCAACTCGGGAGTTGAAGCTGGAAGTAATAGAACCAGCACAATAGTTGGGAAGGTCCTCTTTCTTACCAAAGGACCCACTTGGGCTCTTTTTACCAAATGACCCACTTGAGCCATCTGGAAACAAGTTGAACTTCTTCAACGGGAGTGCCACCACTCTTGTAAGTACTCTGAAACCTCTCTCTATATCTTTCCTTCCTTCACAAGTTACTTGGTTAACTTATAAAATTGTTATATTGTTCTCATTCCCCTTATATAAAACTTGTAAGGAACCTGGTAATCTTCAAGATTGGAAGGAAGAATCATAGAGGAAGGCTCAGAGTCTGAAGAAATGAGCTGAATAGTAACTCGAAGACTTAGACTCTACTACGTTCAATATTCAGTTTTGTACTTGTTTTCTTTTCTTTTAAACACACTTACTTTAAAACCTTGTAACTATATTAAGGACTTTGGAACTCTGATTTAGTTATCAGATTTTTCCAAGTTTCTTCATTCCATTTAAAAAACTTAACTCGTTTTAGCAGTAAAGATCTTGGGAGTTGTGATTCCAAATCCAGCTATCTGAATTCTAGATTTAGGGCCAGAACATTTAAACTTGCCACTACTTTTATTAGACTATTCTTTTCAGATTTTAATCTAGAAACTAAAGACTCGCACTCTTGACAAATTTGAGTAAGACCAGTTACCTCATCGTCGTGGTCATCAGCACGTTAATAGTAGCTATATGTGTTTGATGAACTTAAGGTTGAGAAGATGGATTCTTCATCATCTTTTTGTGCTATGAAGCAGATGTTTGTTTCATTCTCTCCATTTGATGATGACTAATCTGATGAAGCTTCATTGCCACTCCAAGCACCCATCATTTTTTATCTAATCTTTTTCTTGAAGTGTCTGTTGTCCTTATTATTGTTTTTCCTTTCATGATGTTGACAGTCAGGGGTTATGTGTCCTCTTTTACTGCATTTGTAGCAGATTGACACTTTTGAGTAGTTTCTTCCATCTTTTTTTTCTTTACCAGCATCTCTGCTCTTGGATTTGAAATACTTTCTGAACTTCCTTGCAATAAGAGTTGCTTCATCTTCACTGTCTTCTTTATCATATTGAGGATGATCTTGAATCTCCAGGGCAATGTTCTTGCCTTTGTTGAGGATTATTTCTTTCTCCCTTGCTTTCATTTCATAGGTGAGCAGTTTTTCAAACAATTCATCTATTGTGAGTGTTTCCATTCTTCCACCTTTATTGATTGCTTTCACAATGGTTCTCCAGCTAGGAGGCAAACTCCATAGGATCTTCCTGTTTAGCTCTTTGTTTGTATAAGTTTTGCTCAGTTGCTTGAGAGGTATGAGTATCTCATGGAATCTCTTAAACATATGTTCAATGCTCTCTTTGGGCTCCATTGTGAACAACTCATATGCTCTGAGTCGCATATACTTCTTGGTGTCTTTGACTTGTGCAGTACCTTTATATGTGACTAACAACTTGTTCCAGATGTCATTTACATTGTCACATGAAGAGATAAGATTGTATTGATAATGAGTTATTGCATAGTATAGGATATTGATAGCCTTGACATTTAGTGTGCATATCTGATCATCTCCTCTTCCATATTCAGCATACTCTTTTGGTACTTCAACTCCTTTAACATTCTTCTTGGTAGAAGTTTGGTTTCCAGTTATTATGCATATCCATATCCATATGACAAAGTCAATAGATTAGATGTGGATCCTCATTCTGTTCTTCCAGCAGTTGAAATTTGTAGCATCAAAGAGTGGAGGTTTGGTTGTGCTTTCCTTCATACATTGATGTGTTGGTCATCTGATATTCTTTAAACTGCAAGGTTCTTCAAAAGAACACATGCTTTGATACCAATTGTAGATCCAAGTATGGCCAACAGAGATTGAATTGGTCTTAAAACAGATTTAAAATCTTTGGGGTCTGTTTAGTTATGAAACTTTTCTAAAATTTTTATTTCAAGTTTCATTTTTAAATAGTTGAGATGTATAATTAGTTATTAAGGAGAGAGAACCTTATTTTTAAAACTTTGAAAAACTCATGTGTTAAAATAGACAATTTTATTTTGATGTTTTCCATTTTAATACTAGAATTTTTCAAAATTTTGAAAATAAGGTTTTCTCTTCTTGATGACTAGTTATACACCTTAATTATTTATAAAGAAAACTTAAAATGAAAATTTTAGAAAAGTTTCATAACTAAACGGGCCATTGGCTTTTCAACCAAAACTCTTTGATCAACCCGTTGATAATATCAGAGTTGAGTATATTTGCAACAGTAAGATATCAACGCGTTGATGGTGTGCAGTAATAGCAGTGTGTAGAAGAGTGAATGACACAAAGATTTATACAGGTTCGGTTAACTCGACCTACGTCCTCTACTCAAGTCACACTTGAGATTTTCTCCACTAGAATTTAGGCCTGACATACAGGGCTTATACAGAGTGTCTGACACACAGGACTTTACGCAAAATGCCTGACTAACAGGACTTAACAAATTGCATGTCTAATAGGACTTTCTCAAATGTATGACTAATAGGAATTTGTGCAATGGCTGCCCGACACATCGGAATTTACGCCAAGGTTGTCTGACTAACAGGACTTAGAAAGTAGACAATAACGCTGTGATCAACGTGTTGATAGAGTAGTCTATCAACCTTCTTATTCTTTGGGAAGTATCACTTAATCAGTGATGAAGAACCAGACTATCACCACCAACTAAAGATGTTGATCAATGTAAGCACGAGAGAGATAGCCTTATACATAATAGAGATATAAAGAGTAAAATAGACTTCTCTGATGATGAACTCTATTCTGGTGTTGTCAAAACTTGTTGCAGATGATCTTCAGGATGATTGCAGCTTTATGAATGATAGCTTGAGAGTTTTCTTTCTGATCTGTGAGAGTAATGAGGAGGATGAAGAACATACAAATGCGTCTAATCAGTATTGTATGTTGCGTGTTTGTCTTCATCTCTTCCTTTGGTTTTTATGGGCTCCAAGTTGTTCACAAATGGGTAGGAGCGTCTGGCATCAATTCATAGCTGTTGTGTATCAATAGTTTTCATTTTGGAGCTTTCTGACCGTTGGTAGATTGATTTATAGCTGTTGCAGATCTTCAAAGATTCTATTTTTCTTCGATTAACGCATTGATGAAGACTGCCTTCAGCAACTTGATGGTTTTTCTCTATTCATCTTTGGCTTCCTTGAGAGATTCAAACTTTTAATCTTTCTCTCATTGTTGTTGCTCAGCAGTGGAATGTTTTGCTTCTTGAATGATTTCTTCAAAGGTTGTGAATCATGAAGCTTGAGATTTGAGCCTTCTGCTCATCAACACGTTGATGTCTGCTGCATCAAGCATTCTTGGATTTCTTTCCTTAAATGAGCTGATTGTATCTTATCAATCAGGGATATCCTTGATCTAATAGAGAATTCGACTGTTGCTTTCGTAGGTTTGAACTTCAGCATATTTTCTTCAATTTATTTACAAATGTGGCTAAGAAATAAGTCCACATTAATCATGAAATTACATCTAAATGCTCATTTATCAAAATATGCAAAGTGTTATTCATAACACATGAATTCTTATATTTTTGCATACTGTGTAATTTAATCCCAATATTTTTTATCTAATCAACCAAGAAATAATAATCTTAATGAGGGACCTAAATTTATCAAAATTTTACAAAATGATCCTCAAAATTTTGGAATCATCAAAATAAAGTAGTTGAAAATAACAAAGTCAACATTAACTACTCTTGTATAGCTAACCGTGGATCATTAGATGATCTCTAAACTCTTATTCAGTCTTCATTTTGTCATTTACAGTGATACACTAAAGTACTTCAACATAGCTGAAAGAACCAATAAGTTTTCTGCCACAAATTCTCAATAGTGTCCTAGGAGCTACTATACAGTTTTAACATCATTCATTGCAGCTTATAAAGAAATCATAACGGTTGCAAAACTGCCACATGCCTAAATAATATAGAAGGTCGAGTCTTTAACAAAGTTATATTCAACAATTTCTATTTGTCCTTGCTCCAGCTCTCATTTTAGTGATTCTAAAACCTTTCAACTCATCTCTTTACAAGTCCTAAGTCATAATGAGTCCGTTTGGGAAATAGTTATTTCAATTAACTGTAGTGTTTTAGAGAATTTTTTAATAGTTGAGATCGAAACAACTACAACTAATCTTGAAAAGCTATCGTTGATAACTTTTTCAAAATGCAAACAACTACTTGAAAAAATTATTGTCAAACACACACAATGTTTTATTTTTCAAGGAATATTTATGGAGATCGAGAGTGTCACAAGTTGTCAACCTTTCCTCTCTTCTTCATAGCTAAACTATTACCTTCAGTGACAGACTTCATCCTTTAGCAACATGAGTTTATCAAGAACATAGTTGTATCAACAATTTACCATTTCCAGTAGCGAGTCATTTAGGCTGAATGTGTTATCATGATCTTCTCGTCATTACTTTAGACAAACCATCATCTAGTGTTGTAAATCTCTATCAATCAGTCATTAATATTCTACATAAAACATAGAAACATCAGTAAATGAACTTTTCATAGAAAAGACCTTCAAGATGAATACTTCCTTCTTCCATTCAAACAATAACCACGTATCAATGAGGGAACTCTTCTTGATCATTGAATAGTGATCATTCATCTCCTTTTTTCAGTTTTTTATCAAAGGACTTAACAAATAGAAGGCATGCAGTAATGGGTCGACACGTGAAACTTTTAGTAACTTTCCATAATTTAGCAATTAATTATATATAATGATCCAACATGATAACCACTAATATCCTCACAGTAGTTCCTCTAGAGAACACTTCACAATAATTAAACATCTCCTCTTGTAGTTCTGATCAAGCATTGAAAGATAAGGAGCCTTTCTGTAATCGGCCCATGAAGTTTTTTCCAAGGAAACTCGTGTAAATTAACATGCGTTGTTACGAGGAGAGAACATTTACACTTGAGGGAGAAGAACCCAATCTTTCTCATAGTGATCAGTCCATCCATATTTTCCAATGAAACTCTTGTAAATTCACATGCGTTGTTACAAGGAGTAAAGAACACTTACACTTGAGGGAGAAGAACCCAATCTTTCTCATAAACCCCTTTTTTCCTTACAATGGCTGAATCTTTGTCCTAGGGTTCCCTTAGCTGTTTTCTTCCCATTCTTGCATTGTTGCTGAAGCAAACTCCTCCTCTTGGTAAGATAAAGGCTGGAACTGGGAGGGGTGATGATAAGCACTTAAAGGGTAGATGAATGAGGTGGTGAAGAGGCAAGGAACATCGCCCATGTTCTGTTCCATCGCCATCGAGAAGAAGTGAAAAAGAAATCACCATTGTGTCTCCTCTTCTTCTTGTATGTTCATTTAGCCATTTATTAAGTAATTAATTAAACAAACACTAATCTCTCTCTAATCTTGTAAAAAGACCCCATCCCATCTCATTAATCTCACATAAACCATTAATCTTCTCTTAAATCGTTATTTCCTTACAAGTCAGTCCTTAACTCACTAATAAATCAGTTTTATTTTTGCTATTTCTATTTTCTTCACAAACAAGTCACCCTTTTTAATAAGGAAGTCTATAGTTAATTACTAACATAACTTTCTATTTTAGTTTTGAATATTTGAAACTCTTTTCTTATCTCTCAAGCAAACTCAAAGACTTTCTTGAAAGTTAAGTTTTAGCTCAGTATTCCCTTTAATCACACAATAGTCCTTTCTTCTTCTTAAATTTGTTCTTGTTATGACACGGCCGAAAGGTGGGGTCACAACATTGTCCCCCTCAATTTGGACTTTGTTCCGTAGGGACAAAGTCCAGGCTAAGCCCATTGCTTGCAAGGCAAACCACAGTTTCTTATGCTTAACCATTAGTAGTTCTTAGTCTTAAAACAATTCACCTACCATAAATGTTAATTAAGTAGTTATTACTACTTCCAGTTTTTTCAACAAAAGAAACTTTTCAATCAAGAAATCATTTAACCCTTACAAGTAGCAATGCAGATGTATCTTTCAAATGCCGTAGTAAACATTAATAAAATCTTATGAAATAGTTGTCAATCAATCTCAACAATCTATAATACAAATATTTCAGTTTTTACGCATCTATCTCATTACAAGTAGCAGCAGAAGCTTAGGGCACAAAGAAGGTTACAAACTCTTTAAAAAAAAAATCACACAGATTTATAAAAACTTTAGAGAAACAAAATATTCTCAAAACTTTGTTTTCTTTAAACTCAAAGACTTCAAAACGCCTTTTAGAAAATCATTCTAAAATATTAGCTCATTGAAAAACATAAGTAACACTTTTTTTTTAAACCAAAATCATTTTCACATTTCAAAATTCAAACCCCAGTTTTCAATAGCCAATTCAGTTCCACAACAGTACGGTATAATTTCTTGTACCCAATGTCCAGGAAATGACCCAGTTGGTCAGTCAGTAGCAAGTGAGCTCCGAGCATGCCTTGCAGCTCTCGGTTACTTCTGGGGGTCATCAAACACAACCATATGCAAGAAAGGAAACAACCTAGTCTAGGAAATGACATGTTGTGCATCCTAGCTATATGACCCCCATAGTGCACAACTGACTATCATGCTTTTCCTAATGATGTACGATGTTATGCATTCTCGTCCTATTAATGCAGATGTCTTACCCTCTCCCAAAGAGTATGCAATCAAGAAAAAGAAACAACCAATCACTCCAGTTTTCAGTTTCTAGTTATCATCAAGGGTCTAGTGGTTCGTTTCAATTTACATTATTTAATCAGTTCAATATTACATAACTTGGATCTTTAATCTTAACTTATCCATTGACCTTCATCCTTATGGTATAAGCAACCTTCAACTCTTCATTACAGCTGTTGTTCTTCATTCATTTCAAGCATCCATGCATAAAGCACCCAGTCCAAGAACAAAGCATGTCAGTTTCACCATAAACAAACCTCATGTTAGGAATTTTTTGAAACTCCACAAAGATGCCAATCTAGATCCGCAAAGTGTGACTTAAACTAGACACACAAAGCTACGACCAAAAAAGTTTTCAAAACAGAACTCCAGGTGGATTGGTACAGTTAGAAAAAACAAGTTGGACAAAAAACTGCAGCCTGTTCTGAAATCAGATTGGTGTCTAGTTCAAGTTCTGTTTTCAAAAACCAAGTTAAAGGTTGAGTTAATCCTTGAAATTTTAATACAAACATAAGACACACTCAGGTTAAAACTCAAAGATTTTCATATCCAAAAGCATCTGGGAACTTAGCAAAAGAATTTGATGAAGATAGTAGGGTTAGGGGACCTAGCTTTGGCTGTGATGTGAAGTATATCCAGCCTTGCTAGCCCTTTGTTGCTACATTTTTCACCAACTCCAGCCCTTGATGTTCCATTAAGGTGTTTGGTCCAATATGTGCTTGTCCAACATGAAAATACAGAATTAGTCTAATATATACTTGATCATAACCAGCAAGGGAAGAAGAGGATTTCTCCCCAGAGGCCAAAGAAGGTTTACTCTGGTCAGAAATTCAGTCCTTCCCAAGCCTCTACTACGATTGTCACCATTTATTATTGGTGTTGTCAGCTTCATGTATGTGTCTCCTTCTGGTAGTCACTACTGGTGTGGCTCTGATCTTTACACTTTCTCGACCTCAAGCAGTAATATAGTTGTCAATAAATGTTCTTATGCATATGTTCTAAGTGGTAACATCAACAATCATGTTTCAGTCTTATGCATCTAGTATAGGCCGAATGCAAGATGATTCTTCAAACACAAGTCTCTTCCTTCATTAACTAAATTGATCTTCCTAATGATTAAAAGATCTTCTTCAGTCATTAGAAATGCATTTCAGGTTTATATAAGAAAACACCTCACTAGGTCGAGAGATAGGTTTATCTTCCAACTACTCTTGTATAGATAACAATGGATCGTTAGATGATCGCTAAACTCTTATTCCGTCTTTATGTTTTCATTTATAGTGATACACTAAAGTACTTCAACATAACCGAATGAACCAAGAAGTTTTCTGCCACAAATCCTCAATAGTGTTGAAGCAGCTACTATACAGTTTTAAAATCATTCATTGCAGCTTATAGAGATATCATAATAGTTCCAAAACTGTCACATGCCTAACTAATGAAGAAGGTCGAGTCTTGAACAAAGTTATATCCAACAATTCCCATTTTTCCTTGCTCCAACTCTCATTTCAGTTATTCTAAAACCTTTCAAGTCATCTCTTTACAAGTCCTAAGTCACAATGCTTTATTTTACAAGGAATCCTTATGGAGATTGAGACTATCACAAGTTGTCCACCTTCCCTCTCTTCTTCATAGCTAAACTATTACCTTCAATGAGAGACTTCATCCGTTAGCAACATGAGTTTATCAAGAACATAGTTGTATCAACAATTTACCATTTCCAGTAGCGAGTCATTTAGGCTGAATGTGTTATCATGATCTTCTCGTCATTACTTTAGACAAACCATCATCTAGTGTTGTAAATCTCTATCAATCAGTCATTAATATTCTACATAAAACATAGAAACATCAGTAAATGAACTTTTCATAGAAAAGACCTTAAAGATGAATACTTCCTTCTTCCATTCAAACAATATCCACATATGAACGAGGGAACTCTTCTTGATCATTAAATAGTGATCATTCATCTCCTGTTTGCAGATTTTTATCAAAGGACTTAATAAATAGAAGGCATGTAGTAATCAGTCAACACATGAACCTTCCACTACAATTTAGCAACTAATTATATATAATGATCCAATATGATAACCACTAATATCCTCCCAGTAGTTCCGCTAGAGAACACTTCATAGTAATTAAAAATCTCTTCCTGTAGTTCTGATCAAGCATTGAAAGATAAGGAGCCTTGCAGTAATTAGTCCATGCATATTTTCCAAGGAAACTAATGTAAATTTACATGCATTGTTACAAGGAAGAAAGAACACTTACACTTATGGGAGAAGAACCCAATCTTTCTCATAGTAATCGATCCATGCATAGTTTCCAAGGAAACTCATGTAAGTTCACATGCGTTGTTACAAGGAGGAAAGAACACTTACATTTGAGGGAGAAGAACCCAATATTTCTCATAAACCCATTTTTTCCTTGTAATGGTTGAATCTGTGGCCTAGGGTTCAATGAAGCCTAAGGAGAGAATTGAACACATGTTCATGAGGTTTGATGAAATTCTTACACCTCTCAAATAGCTACGAAATCATATAGAAACGAAGAGCTCGTCAAAAAGATCCTCTGAAATATGCCTCCTAGGTAAAAGACCATTGGAACACTCACTGTGGATGAGTTTTTTGGAAAACTTCTCACCTATGAAATGAAGGAAAGAGAGGAAGAAAGGATCCTCAACAAGGGAAAGAACATATCCCTGAAGGTCCAAGAACATGCACAAACTGACAGAGAGGACAATGAAGATGAAGCTAATCTTATTGTAAGGAAATTCAAAAAATACTTCAAGTCCAAGAGCAGAGATGCATATAGAAAGAAAAAAGATGGAAGGAATTCCTCAAAGGTTCCAATCTGCTACAAATACAATTAAAGAGGATATATAGCTCTTCATTGTCCTCAGCATGGAAACAAGAACAAAAAGGACAATATACCCTTCCTAAAGAAGACAAAGACACAAGATGATGGGTGACTGGAGTGGCAGTGATGGTTTATCAGATGAATCATCATCGGAGAAAATGGAGCAAATATCTGCTTCATAGCCAAAGAATACGATGAGGAATCCATCTGCTCAACCTCATGTTCATCAAGCACAGATAGCTACTATCAACGTGTTAATGACCATGAAGATGAGGTAACTGAACTTACTCAAATCTATCAAGAGTATGAGTCCTTAGTATTTACATTAAAATCTTAAAAGAGTAATGTTCTAAAAGAAGTGGCAAGTTTAAAGGCTAAAAATGAAAAAAATTCAACTGATTTTAAAAAGCTCGCTGGTAGTGAGAAAAACCTAGATATCTTATTAGAAAATCAAAGGGCTTTATAACAAAGCAGGTCTTGTTTATCAAAAAGAGAAAAATCAAGTGTTTCTGAAAAACAAGTTTTCAAAAGTCACTTATGTCACTTGCCAAGTCTATCATTAGAAAAGACATTCATCAATAGAATGTTTGTTTAGGAACAAAATAATTGTCAAGGGAATACGTCAAGTTTGGGTTATTAAGAAGATCCCTGACAAGGGAGAACTCAAAGGTTGGGTTCTGAAAGAAAGGTAACTACTCTTTAACAAGAAGGGAGAAGGAATGTGGAAGGAGACTCAAACAGGATCTGAGTCATTAGTTGTTTCTTTCACAAGTAACAACTCACCTTGTTTCTAAATTAGCACTAGTTACTTTATGTTTTAAGATTCTATGCTACTAACCATGAGACAAAGAAAGGTAAATTTTCATGTTGCAAGTATAATACATGAACACAGACTGCCTATCAATGGATTGACAGCAAGTCATCAGAAGTTGTTCATTCAAGTACAAGACAAATACATGACATTAAACCATGCTAAGTTGGTCGCTCATGTTCTTTATGAAGAATCACATTCTGGGGAATCAAAAAGTTTACAGCCAATACTTTTTTAGAAAGTAAAACCCCGAGGGTAAGTAAATTTGGGTGCATTGCATGAATGGATATTAAAATTGTGTATTATGAAAATTAATTTCATAATAATGCAATTTTATCTATCCAGATTAAATTTTATGCTAGATTATATGAGGCATTAGGAGAATTAAGGGCTTAGACCAAAGCTAGAAGGTTGAAGTTGTTATCAACACATTGATAACAAACTCTACGGACATAATTTTTACCGTTGGAGTTTCTTCCCATTGAAGAAAACTAGCGAAAACGGTAAAAATCCTTAACCCCTAAGCTATAAAAGGATGTTTTTTTTGAAGAAGAAATTTTACACTTAGCTAAGAAATCTCAATCTCTTCTTCCTTGAAATAATTCAAAGTGATACACTTTTCTTTCTTAGTTCCTCTAGATCTGGCCTTTACCCTCTCTCCCAGTCTCTCTATAAATTCCCACTCAAACTAGGTATTCTCTCAAGCCTAAACTCTCTCAGAAATCTTTCATCTCATTCTATAGCCTTCAAAGTTCTCTCCAATGGTTGATTCACAAGAGAACACCAATCAAGTGGTGAAATCTCTTTCTTAGTCTCAAGAACCAATACTAGAGATGGTAACACCAAGATTGATGCTTCCTCCATCTCCTCTTATCCTTTCTATTGACTTCTCAGAGCCTAATACTCAATCTGAAGATCAAAAAGAGGAAGATCCAAATCCTGAATTGGACACTAAAAATCAACATGTTGATATCTTAGCAGATCAACGCGTTGATGACACCTCTTCTGATGAACAAAGTTGGAGTATGGAAAAGGATGATGAAGTCTGAGTGCCAACTAAGGTTGCTAAAGACATGAGGGTGATCCTAGTCTTGATGGACACCTTTAAGGGTCTAGGCGGTGAAGGGCTCTGCACAAAAGAACTATTGGATGAGTTCTTCCCTCGCCCTTCAGCATATATAGAAGAGCTAGAAGCCATTAATGAAGAAGCAAAATATTTCTCTAAGCTAGAAGTAACCTTTGCAGGAGAAAAGCCAAAATATGTCCCAGGCATTCCAGGACCTATGAAGGAAATGCAAGAACAAGGGTTCTCTGTCAAGGAAATCCATGACAAGTTCTTTCCTCTTACTGAGGAAGAAAAGCATAACAAGTCAATTGCAAAAAGAACCATACCTAGGGATGGACAGTCACCAGTACAAAGAAAAGAAAATAAGCAAGAGGATAAGAAGAACGCCCCTGAAATCACTCAGGTCTTTGAGAATGAAGCCCTCAAAGCCAAGGTCTTTATAAAATTTACTCAGTCTGATCAACCAGAGCCAAACATAAGCCTAAGACTTCACATTGGTCTCTCTCTAAAACAAACCAATGGAGAAACCTAGAAAAGATTAGAACTTTTAGTTATCTCTAGTCTAGACTAAAGAATAAGCTTTCTAGGTTATTGCTATTTTTATTTTCTCTTAGTTAGTACCTGGTATAATCAAAGGCAAACCATAGGTTGAATGTATCAACCAAATTTTGTCAGTTAATATATTTATATATATATATATCTTTTGGTCTCATTTTTTTTGTTTGTTTAATAAGTCTATCAAGTTTGTTAATCAACACGTTGATACTCATCCCATCAAGATGTTGATAACTGTTATCTACAGAATTTACTTTGACTCATGCATTGACTCTATTGCCTTTACTGTTTTGTTGTAAAGTTGGGGTCCCAAAACCCTTTCTTTAAACATTCAAGTATGTCATAATATGCATGACATGTCAAACCTTTCAACAAAGACATGTTTAGTAAATCACATAGGTTTATAACAAATCTGTTAAAAAGAACCTTCATCGGTTCACAATAACTAATCAGTTCACATGTGCTAATCTTTGTTGCTCTAATACATGATATATGCTTGTTACATGAGTTGATAACTCCAATTCTGATCATGACACATCACATATCTATGTTAAATGAGTTGATAACTTCAATTCTGAGCATGACACATCATATATCTATGATAAATGAGTTAATAACTTCAATTTTGTGCATAACATTTCACATATCTATGTTGAATAAGTTGATCACTTCACTTTTGTTATACATGATATGCATTACTTATAAATGAACTGATCACTTCAATTCTGAGCATACTTATACATGAAAGTTATCCAATTGCTCATTCATGATCCATGATTCAGAAGAACTTAGTAATATATGTAGTCTCACTTACACATCTTATATATGTACTCCTATGGATTGTACCTTTTTGATGATAACAAAAAAGGGAGAAATATGTTCAAGAAGTAAGGGGGAGGTTGATTCTTTTGATACAATGCAACTAAGATCCCAATATCAATTTGAAAAATTATTTTCCTAAGGGGGAGAATACTTTCTAATGCGAGAATGTATTCAAAGTTTGCACAGGTTTTTACAAAGCTCATCCTAAGGGGGAGCATATACTCATATATGAAACATTTATCAAACTTCATTTTCAAACATTTATCAAAACTTCTTGAAGTATTTTGTCATCATCAAAAAGGGTGAAATTGTTGACTTTGTTGCCTCCAACCTTTTGTTTTGATGATTCCAAAACCTTGAGGATCATTTTGAAATTTTTTGATAAACTCGATGTCTTTACCAAGATTATTAATTCTTGCTTGTAAATATCAAAATTATGGGATTAAAGTGCAAAGTAGTCAGAAGTACAAGAAATCATGAGTTATGAAATAACACAATTGCATATTTCGACATATACATTATTTGATCCAAATTCATGATTAATATGGATTTGTTTCTTAGGATTTCGAATAAAAAATACTGAAGATGAAATGGATGGAAAGAACCAACTGATTACTCATCAAATGCTGAATAAAACAAATTGCAAAGATGCAATCAGTTCAGAAAAGGAAAGAAATCATATAAGCGTCTGATGCAGTGCGCATCAACGCGGTGATGGCCAGATGTTCAAAATACAAGCTTCAAGTTTCACAAGCCCTCAAGCATTCAATCATGAAGCCATCCACTCCACTACTGAGCAACATCAATGAGAAGCTCTCAAGAAAGATCAAGATTGAAGAAGAAAATCTATCAAGTTGCTGAAGTCATTCTTCATCAACATGTTGCTGGAAGATGACAAAAATCTTAAAAGATCTACAACTGCTAGAAATCAATTAGCCAATGGTTACAAAGCTCCAAAAGAGGAATAATTTTATACAGAATGGATATATGAAGATTATAGACACTCCCACCCATTTTCATACATCTTGGAGCCTATAAAAGCTGAAGACGAAGAAGAAGAAGAAGAAGAAGAAGAAGAAGAAGAAGAAGAAGGAAGAGAAGAGACACAACACACAATGCAAATATGTACATTTTGTGAATACTCTTCATCCTCCTACTCACTCTCATAGATCAAGAGACACTCTCAACCTATCATTCACAAAGTTGTAAGCATCTAAAAGATCATCAGCATCAGCTTTAACTACATTAGTGAGTCTACAATTAGAGAAGCCTTATGTTCTACATTTCTTATTGTAAAAGGCTTTCTCCTTTGAGGTTATATTGATCAACTTCATTAGTTGGTGGTGATAGACCAGTTCTTCATCACTGATTAAGTGAAACTTCCTAAGGAAGAGGAAGGTTGATAGCATACTCTATCAATGCGTTGATCTCAGTGCTACTGTCAAAACTCTAAGTCATGTTAGTCAGGAAACCTTGGCATAAATTCATGCGTGTCGGGCAGCCATTGTACAACTTTTGTATGTCAGGTATTGTGTAAAGTCATTTAGTCAAGCAATTGGTAAAGTCCTGTTAGTCAGGCATTAGGCGTAAAGTTCTGTGTGTCAGACAGCCTTGGTAAAAGTGATCAAGGGTATTTTCACTCCTATCTAAGTGTAGTAATACACTTACAACGGATCAAATACATTTATAAAACACCTTACAACCCTTGTATTGTCACTGTAGTATAGGGCATTAAGTAAGGGATCAAATCTAAGAGAATCAGAGTGTTTAGTACATAAATGTGATGTGTGTGATTATTCAATAATGGAATGCAATATGGCAACATTGAAAGTAAAGACGAAGATCATGTGAGATAGATGCGAGGAAGAAACATATAAGAAGACATGGAGGGGTATGAAGTGACATCACTTGTGGGCCTTCAAATATGGGATCTTGAAGGTGAATTATGCATATCTACAATCATGCTTGTGCAACTAGATTTGTGTCCTAGAGGTAGGTCATCTCTGACTCCACCAATCAACCACAGAGGTCATCTCTGGCTCTTTGCCATCGATCATCCAACTCCAAAGTCTATCCATAGAGATCTCTCTCCAACGGATGTCTAAATTGAGTATATTGGAGTCTCTAGACTCCACATACCCGGACATGCAAAAGTCCATGGATTCGGAACCTAACACACTCATCTCGCTAACAACACACATGAAGTTTAATAGCACAAAATCCTACGAGATGAGGAAATCCAACTCTCCTACTCTAAAAAACTCAAAAAAATAGCGAGGGTTCACCTCACAAGTCTCCAATCATGTTAGAGATGATTTACCATAATTGGATTTACGTTCCTCTCGGATATCGCGCCCCATCTCCCGACAAAGGTTATCTTTTCTAGCCGCTCTCGTGCACTAGGAATGATGATTTTAAAGAGTTACTATGATTGTTTCACCCCTCTCTCAAGTAAGCAATACTTCTCTCAACTCGAGTGAGCTTAGCTACTCTCGTGGTCCAAGAATCACTCTTGAGGTTTTACAGCCCTAAATTTAATCACTAATCAATCTTCTAAGGTCATCTCTAACTCTTAGAAGATTAATCTATCGATTCTTTAAAGTGTTGTGTCGATTAAATTCCTCTCAGACATTTAATCGAACACCTAGAGTGGTATGTATGAATGTGATCATCATTCGACAAACAACAACTGAGAGAAGCTCTAGGAATTGATATCTAACATGCATAACCAAGGAGACAAGTTGTATGAACCCTAAGCTAGGAAAGACTAAGACAACCATTTTTCCTAAATCAACCAATGCTGTAAATTGATAAAAGACAGCAATCACTAGCAACTAAAAATAGAGATAGAAGAGAAAGAGTAGTAGATTTCACCCATAAATGTTCTTCCACATGTTAGCCCTTCAAACCCTCTTGGATTGGAGGTTGAAGGGCTGAAAACCCTAGCCTTGGAGGTGAAGAACAACCACTTCCTTGCTGAAATTCGGATTTAATGATCTAGCTTGATAAAACTTAGTCTAACTACATATATATACTATCTCTAAAGTTCCTAAATTCCCCTACACATGCTGGCATTTTAGGCTATCTAATTAAGAGTACAAAGGTCTAAAAAGGGGAGTATAACTGGTGAAAATTAGATAAGATCGAAGTTGCCCCGTCATTAAAATTCCATCAGACATAGTGCTAAGATAGGGCCATGATAGCACCAAAAGGGGGTCGTGCCGCTTTTTCGGGTTTGCTTAGACATCTCATCTTATAAACGCTCTACAACACGTTACAGACTGCCAAATGAGCTGCGTTTAGTCTTTTTGGAAAGCTCTCTTTCTGTACTTTAATGTAGCCTTTTGAAGCACACAATTTGAATCTCATATGAAGGAGATATGGTCATTTGACATTTGTGTCAAGAGCCTTGGCGCTATGAACTAGCACCATCATGACGCCAACCTTATGCCAACTGCTCCAGAAATGCCCCAGTTATAGACCTTGCGCCAAGATGGTGCCAAGGTGGTGCCAATGTTACGCCATAAAGGCTGACGCTATACTGATAGAACCAAGATTGTGTCATTGACTCTCTAACTATCTTTTCTTAACTTTCGCTCCTCGTTTTGACCGGAGATTTCATATATGCATTTACCAATACATAATCATCATCTCAGGCCCTCAATTTGTTGTAATATACCTCATTTCAACTCTGCATTGATGCACCTACAAAAGAGAACACACTAACAAGTAAAGTGCATACAATTCAATCAAATAAGCACAAAGAGATGGATCATAAAACTCTAAATACCACAATAAAGTGTATGTATTTTACATACATTATCAGGCAACCTTTTTTCAAGTCTTATGTGTCAGGCACTCTGTATAAGCCTAGTATGTCAGGCCTCAGTTCTAGTGGAGAAACTCTCAAGTGTGACTTAAGTAGAGGATGTAGGTCAAGTTGATCGAACCTCTATAAATCTTTGTGTCATTCACTCTTCTACACACTTCTGTTAGCGCACACCATTAACGCATTGTTGTCTTGATGTTGCAAGTATACTCAACTCTGATATTATCAATGTGTTAATCAGAGGGTTTTGGTTGAAAAGACAGGTTTTAAATTTGTTTTAAGACCAATTCACCCCCCTCTTGGCCATACTTGGGTCTACAATTGGTATCCGAGCAAGTTTCTTTTGAAGAACCTTGTGGTTTAAAGAAGAACAGATGGTCATGTTGGAATTCTGGTCACACCAAGAGCTTTTAGGATAGTACTTAAGCTCATGGAGCTAAATTTGAGGCTATATAAGGCTATATGTAGCTCACCTAGGCTCATCCTAGCTAGAAGTAGATGGGCTTAGCTCAGAATAGCTTTAGGCCAACTAGAAGTAGTTTCCCTCAGCTCATCATAGCTTAGTTTAGCTAGAAGTATCTAAACTCAGTTCATGACAGCTAGAAGTAGCTCCCCTTAGCTCAACTCTAGCTAGAAGTAGCTAGACTTAGCTCAAGTCAGCTCATCTCAGCTCATTCCAGCTCACAGAAGCTGGGAGTAGCTTGGTATTACCTCATGTTAGATAGAAGTAGCTAAATCCATCTCATTCTTAGATCACTATAGCTAGAAGTAGTTATAATCAGCTCCACTCCAGCTCAAGTTAGCTAGAAGTAGTTAATTTCAGCTCAAGTTAGCTAGAAGTAGCTAACCCCAGCTCATGTTAGCTAGAAGAATCTAATATTAGCTCACACTAGCTAAAAGTAGCTAGTACTAGCTCAAGTTAGTTCACAAGGAACTAACCCTAGCTCAAGTTAACTAGAAGTAGCTAACTTCACCTCAAGTAAGCTAGTCTTGATGCAAAAGTGACTTTCAACTGAAGGTGAACTGAAAGGAGCTCATGGGAGCTAAATATGTGTGATGTAATCATTTGGAACATCTATGTGATGTTTCACCATGATTTACAAGTGGTAATTTCCATTTGCACCTTTTGGACAAAATAAAGGGTATTTTGATAAAAAGGGCATTGTAGGTGCATGGTATATGCACCCTACCACATGGTTGAGAGGTGTAAAAGAGGTGAAGATGTGCCTTTGATAAAGGCACCATTTCACTAAGTAGGGACATTACTAGGGTGGTTACCATGTAGTTGCCCTTGAAAGGGGCAAGAGGCTTGGTAACCTTCCAATGGGTGAATGTGTGCAACCTTCCAGCCCCAACAGAGGTATAACCACCCTAACCAACCCTCCTCATCTATAAATAGAGAGGATGGGACCGACCATCACACAACCTTGGGACACTTAGTAGTTTCTCTTCTTCTTCGTCATTCTTCTTCTTCATTCTTCTCTCCCTCTTGGCCAAATTCTTTAGCACTATTCTATGAGCATTTTGAGTGGATTAAAGTGTGTTTCTTCAACATATATAACCCCTAGTCATCTGATCGGGTGAATTTACTACTTATAATTCCTCACTATTGCTCGTCATCTATCAATCCTAGTGTATCGGTTCAATTAATGAAGGTCGAACCCAAGAAAGAGTGTGTCTGAATATATCAGTTCTAAGTGAATTTCCTACCGATATGAGAAATTTCTTGTAACAAATATATACCGATATGAGAATGGTTTGGTTGTAATAAGTAACTTGTAGTTCAAGTAACACAGAGAAATGATTTGAAAATGGGATTAAATCAGTTGGGAAAAGTTCTTCTAGGATTGCTTACCCTAAAATTGGGAATTATCTATACTTCACATGTCATGATTAGATGTATGCACAAATATTGGTCCGGTTTCCTCTCGTATAATCATCCGCCCTCTCACCAGAAAAACCCGTAACTAGGCACTCTCGTGTTGTAGGAACGAATCCTTTGAGACACTAACAATCAAGCAATAGCTACTAAACAATCATGTAAGGTTCTCTCGAACTTCTACAAGATCTGCCAATCGATTCTCCTAAGTCTAACCTAAAGGAAATCCCCTCGGATATTCTAGAAGATTACCATATCGTATGTAATTGTAGAGCTAGGATACTACAAACATGATAAATGATGGAACTAGCTCAGAGATTTAATATCAAATCAAACAATCATATTAGGCATAGATAATCCCCTAGGCAAGCTAACCCTAAAAGATCATAAATTACTACTTACTAATAAGCATGCTAAACATGAAGATTAACATGCATCAAAACATAATTAAGTAAGGTTTAGAGATCACTCTTTGAAGCTAGAGTCTCCAAACTTCGCCCCAAATGACTCCAACTTCATAGATCCCAAGACTACTAAATTATTCAGCCCTAAAAACTATATATAAGACTTCCCTAATGTCTAAAATGACCCTTGATAGATTGGTCATGGAAGAGTAATTAAATTTGGGTAAATAGATCTTAACATAACCCAAAAAATTAGGATAAGAATGTCTATCGGCAGGAGAGAGAAAATTATGGGCGGAGTTGTGAGGCGTCTATAATCCGCCTCAAACTGGCGCCACTTGAAATACATCTAGGATGTGCACCGAGATGTGCCCGGGGCACCAGAGAGGCTCCAAAATAATTGCCCGGGCATGCCTCATTTTTTACCACGCCTTATGCAGGCACAGTTGTAGGGCACCAAAGTGGCACATCATTCTCTCCATTTTGGCCTTTCATCTTCGTGAGTTGTGCATTTTAGCCCAAATGGTTATTCCTCTTGGACTCTGACTCTTCAATATAGTCAGGGATGAACTCTTGTGTTTCACTCGTTGATAATTTTCATCCCAAACCTTCAGTTTACGCTCTTTTACTCCAATTTCACCTCAAAGTATGCATCCTGTAAGATATGAACAATTATAAGTAAAATGCATTAAAGTCATAACAAAGCAGGAACAAATGATGAGAATTGTATATGGATTCAATATTTTTGTAATACACTTGATTGAGATGGAATAACATGTAAAATATGTTAATCATGGATCTAAAATCAACAGGTCAACACATCCATGTATGAACGACGGAGCACAACCAAGCCTCCACTCTTTGATGCTAGAAATTTCAACTAGTGGAAGAACATAATTAGGATCCACATTAAATCCATTGAATTCACCATATAGAGATGCATCATCACTGAAAATCAAACTCCTACCAGGAAAAATGCTGAAGGAGTTGAAGTGTTACAGTCACCACCAGAAAATAAATGGTGAAAATTTGAGATAAATGTCGAGGGGTAAAATTTGTAATTATCGGAACTTTATTTTTCAAGTATGCGGGGCACATTTTATGGTGTTTCTCATATCTCGGGAACTGATTTGAGGTTTATCTCCGAGTTGTTCCGCATCAGGAGATTAAAATATGAGTACCGGACCATTTTACCAAAAATGACATCGGAAGGATAAATTGGTCAATTTGGAGAAATGGATAAATTTCTAAAAATTCTCATGACCTGAGAATTTATTTAAAGCTTATTCTGTAGGATTTAATTAATTTGGGACATTTTGTGAATCCCGAATCATTTTGCCAAAAATCAGTTTCGGAGGGTAAAATGGTCATCTTGGAAAATTGGACAAAAAGTCCATTTTTGTTAAATCACTAAGGCTGGTGATTTTTGGGCCTTTATTGGGCTTTAAAGTGGGCTTAAGTGGAGTGGATTAGTACTTAGTTTGTATTTATTAATTAATAGGTATTTTAGAAATTAAAATTGAAAAAAAAAACAGATCTCAGATCTGCTTTTCGAGATTCCATTTCTTCATCATTTTTGCGTCATCTTCTTTGTTCTTCGCTGCTCCTCGAACGTGATGGGCGAGCTCGACAAAGAGGAGTCCGATCGAACGGCGAGCAAAGCCAGCACCCGGGCGACGCGGCGGCGCGGCGGGCATGATGATCATCGGCGAGCGTTCTCTGGCGAACCTAGTGATGCGCGACACTAGGTAATCAGTGAACCGGCATGAGTGACGATGGAGGAGGACTAAACAAGAGGCGAGACAGTGCTGAAGACGGGAGTGACGGTCACCGGTCCTGGCATTTCTGTGGCGGGAACTTGAGCGCGAAGTGGGAGCCGGCCAACCATGGCGTCGCTGGCAAAATAACGGCAGTGGCTCTGTTGGTGATGGATGGGGATCTTTTCCCTTTTTCTTCTTCCATTTCTCTCAGGCCAGAGGTGTTGATTCACCGGCTATGGAGGGCGATTCCAACAGGAGCAAAAAGAGACACGAAGCAAGGGCAGCGGTGGACTGAAGGCTCGATCATGACGTGAGGCAGAGGAAGAAGCTGGTCCGGTGAACTTCCGATGAGTTTCCAATGATTTCATGATCAGAATCACTCCTCTACTCTCTTCCTTACTTGTATTTCACATCAATTTCATGGATTGTTACTGAAGAATAGTGTTGGGACTAAAGGTATTAATTGACGTTTAGTCTACTGATAGAAGTGTATAAGCTTCTCAATGTTGATAGTATACTACAATTGACATATGTGGGTAATGTTGTTGAAGAAAGTAGTATAGCTGGACATAGTTGGGAATCCAATTCTATGTTGCTTTCTGTGAGTAATTGCTGAAATACAATAAGAATAAATTGAAGATTTTGTTGGGAATTTTTCAAATATCCGATTACTGTGATTGCAAAAAATTAGGGATTTTACAATTGTATTATTGTTTTCTAAAACAATAAGTTGTGAAGAATTTTCGTTTGTTAATCGATTCATGAAATTGCGAGATGTTGGATTAGTTGTTGGTTTGTTGATTAAATGAAGATTTAATCATGAAAGTATCGTTGGAAGTTGAAGAAAATTATTTGGGTGGAAGATGGATAAAATCTGAAAGTTTAGGGAATTTTGTGAAAATTCGTGACTATCGGTAATTTTCATGATTAATCACAAAATGTGGAAAAAGTGAGCAAAATTTGTGTTTTGCCACTTTCTGAAATTTTGGTATCAATCTGCACATTCTTAGAAAAATCTGGATATTCTGTTGTCTTTCCGTTTCAGGGGGTTGTATGAAAATACAACCGAAATGCTGCCAGATTTTTGGCAGCATTGTAGATACCTCAGTTCGGGAAAGTACAGAAATTGTGCGGCTTATAATGTAAGGAAAAATCTGTTAGTTTTGCCATCTTATGAAGTTTCGGGCGAAACTAGTAATTTCTGTAAAGTTTGGCATCAACTGGTAGTTAATGGGTAAAGAAGTTAAAGTAAACTTCTTTAAGTTAAGAATGGAATTTGGTAGCATTTAAGTGAAATTTTGTCAATTTGTGCAAATTAGCTTAAAAATGCACATTCTGATAAAGTTTGGGGACTTTGTGTGTAATTAATCATAAAGGATGATTAATGATGCTTAAGTGGTAATCTGATAAAATCTGTAAGTTGGTTAACCACTAAATCTGCAGTTTGACCAAGTTGGTCAACCATTGGAATATTTGGTCAAAGGTTGACTTTGTTTGTTGTGAAAGGTAGAATTGTAGAAATTCTAAACCTTTCATTATGTCTGTTTATTTTTAGAGTTAAAGTTCTGGTAGCGGGAAGGATTCACTGTTTGGGACCTACCGCTTTTATGTCATCCGTCAGGTAAGGGGTTTAAATTTCTTAATATGCGATGCAGATTTTTCTTCATGCATATTAGGTTAGTTAAGGGCTAGTACTTGGGTCGATGGTGGGGCCCAGTGACTCCCGGGGCTAGTCACATGGTAGGGTAACGGTATGAAGGACTTTTTCCATATCGGCATTTTTCGTGTCATTGATCAACAACGGATCAACTTCAATTTTATCTGGTTACTTGTCACTTTATCACTCTGACAGTTTTGGGGTCGTACACCCCTCGTTGGTACCACGTGATTCTGACCTCTTGATCGGTGTGAGCCTAATAAGCCACCGTAGGGTGCTTTCATTTTGGGATTATCTCAAATAATTGGGGGTCGGGGACCTTTCATAGCCGTACCAAACATGTCCGATGGGACCTCTGTATTACATATCATGACATCTGCATATCATATTCCTGAAATATTTAGGATTGTATATCTGCTAGTCCACCGCATACTAACCCTTTTCTGCAGGCAAAATGCTTTTAAAATGTTTTTCCCCCGTTATCTGCCCCTACCCCCTTACTGAGTACCTCTCAAGGACTCACCCCCTAACAAACTTATACTTTTCAGGAGCATTTATCTGCCGACCGCAGAATAGTTCTGCCTGGTCATTTTGTGAGTTCTGGTAATAAGGTACATAACTCCTTGATAGAGTATTCCGTTTCTGATTCTAAAATGGGGGTTAGTCTGGCAGGAGGATTTGTTTAGTTGTCTATCTATTTTTCTAGTCAGCACGATAATTTATGGATTAACGGTTTAACGTTTCTGTTTGTTACAAATAGCAACAACAACAGTATATTTTTGGTGTATTCTGGGCTCTGTAGGCATCGGATGCATATAGGTATCATTACATGATCTGTTATATTCTGATCTGTTAATCTGTCTGATTTTATTTTCTCAGGTAGTTCTTGTCCAACCAAGTAGGCGAGACTCCTTTTTGGTGCATCTGGGTTGAGCTGAGCTCAACATTATTTATGTATATTATCTGATTACACGATTTTCCATAAAACTGTTAACGTGTCAGGGAATTACCAAAGAAATGTTTAGGGCCGGGTTTTGGGAGCGTCAATCAAGTTAAGTGTTCCGCATCACCGACCACCGCGTGATTCCCCCCGATATCCGCTTCCGCATCCGTATGCTTCTGTCGCGCTGGGATCGGGGGTGGTGGTGACAGAGAGAATGTAACTTAACTATCTATTTCCTCCAATTTCATACTGGGGTTTCAACATCCCCACTAGTCCTATCGTGCACAGTCCTGAGTCACAAAAGAAAATCCAGTGCCTTACTAACGCTGAACGTACTTAAATTGATCACCCCCAGTCCCACTTCTCGATTCCAAGGTAGTTCTAACGAGAAGTTGATCAGGCCCCTCACCGAAATATCCTGAAACCGCTTAATGAAACACGTCTCACCTCTCGTTCCAAGGCAGTTTATATAAGAAGTTGATCAGGCTTCTCATATAAACCACTCTGGAATCAATTGGTGACACAGGGCCCTATCTTTTATATTCGGTGGTGCCGATCAAGTCATCAATCTCCATTACCTCTGTGACTGTCTGGCGCTGTCTCACGCGGAATAGCCGGATCTGATCTCTGAGTGAACCCTCCGCACATGAAAGTGTATCCTATCATCGTACCTTTATTGCCAAAAATGAACTTGAACTGATCATTCCTATAACTAGTAAGCATGGTAACTCATGTATCCTTATGCATCGGCTCGGTGGCTGCGTCCATGAACCAATCACTTAACTATCCTGAAGCGGTGGATGAACGTGCATCCGCGATTATCCTATTATTCCTCCGCCCAAACACCGTTCAGAAGTGAATGTATCTGCCCGAGTACCTTTATCAGGTTTGTTGGAACCTATAGACTTGGCTAGGGTTACCTCGGGTTTCATCGCCTCCTTTCATGATTCCCAGAAGAAGCGGAATCCATATCCAAAATCCTTACATGCGGAAGTCATTGTC
Source organism: Daphne laureola (assembly GCA_038382905.1). NCBI lineage: Eukaryota > Viridiplantae > Streptophyta > Magnoliopsida > Malvales > Thymelaeaceae > Daphne > Daphne laureola. The sequence goes on from JBBYHH010110545.1 coordinate 34,262, forward strand.
GGTGAGTATTAACCTTTCTAAAAATTCCATAAAGAAAGAGTACGATATAACGCTTAATTTTCATCTAAGCAAGCAGCAGTATTTCCTATTGGCTCTATAGTGCAGATGGAAAATATGATGTATATTACTTAAGCAGAACAAGCGGAATCAAAATTTTGACATGAACTTTCTGCTCACCCAGTTTCAAATTCAGACCTCCATTTCCTTTATGGACAAGTTTGACGTGATTTCTGTTTTACCTAAGATTAACTTAAACCTTTGATTATACTATTCATGTTTAAACCGACCAGCCTAAGTTCTACCTACCGCTCTAAGATAGTCCTAGTAAAAAGGTAGCTAATCTCTTACTTAAAACTACCCCAGAATGATCGGTGAGAAGAGGGTTGGTCTGTCTAACCATACCTAACACTAACCTAGGCTCTGATATCAAGTTGTCACCACCTCCACCATTTCCTTTCCGGTGAAAGCGCATGTGGTGGCCAGCGGTGATGTCGGAACGGTGATCCTCTTTTGTTTCGTGGACCCAAAACTCGGCCCTTCAAAAACTTTTCTGAACTTAATTACTAATTTCTAGTTTGTTTAACACGTTGTAGGTTTTTACCGGTTTCTACTTATGTCCTAAACCTGCACCCAAAAACACATTAGCCATTTTATGGAGAATCGTGTAGTAATACAATCGAGATGCATCAGAAAGGAGTCATGCCCCAACGCGCTTGGCAAGAACTCCCCGAGGAAATAAAATATACATGCCCTCATAATAATTCTAACAACGAATGCATGCTACGCATACAGAGCCCATGCTATAGCGTATTAGAATCCATACTAACCTTGCATGATCGGGTCATCAAGACTCCGATGATCATGACAGATACTGCTACTGCTGCTAAACACAAACACAAAAATCTGTTAGTCAACCGTAATAGTACTCACCCAGAAAATTCATATAATCATGATACCCATGTAACCATAACATGCTCATCGGGACTATCCCCATAATCATAACCAGAAACCTTAACCAACGAGCGTAATACCTTACATACCAGAGATCCCATACTAACCAGGGAGAACTACTCTGCGGGTCATAAACCATACGCTCCTGAAAATATGTAAATGTAGTGGGGGTGTCTCCTCGAGAGAAATCAGTAAGGGTTAGGTAAGGATCATGGGTTTTACTTTCAAAACACTTGCATAAACGGTTAGCATGCAATGATCTAGCATATATACAATCTTAAATATAATCATGGATCGTGATGTGCAATGTAATGATATGCAATACAGGAGTCCTGTCAAACTTTGGTGGTACCCTTATAGTTCAAGGAATGAATCAAATACGTCCCTCACGGATGATCCCCTTCCTATACAAGTGTGCAGTACCGGCGTGGGGTGTACATCCCAAAAATATCGTATCGCCACCGAGTGGCCCTTTCCTTATCAGAATCTCATGATCGTATCCTTAAAACAGGTCGCAGTTGTAAGACTGGTTCTCCCATGATAAAAACCTGCATGTCGTTACCCTACCATATAACTAGCCTAGGGAGTCACCGGGGCCCACCCTTGACCCAGGAACTACCCGTTAACTAAACTAATATCCATCAAAAAAATCAAAACGCATATTAAGAAAGTTAAGCCCCTTACCTTATACAGTGAAAACCTTAACGCGACGACCCGAGCGATATAATCTGACAAAGCCCCGTTTGAACTTCCATGGTCCCCCAGCCACTAGACAAATATACCCAATGTGAGAACTTAACCTTTTAACCCTTGGTACCAATTTCATACTTAGTGAAATTTTCCTTATCCTTTTATTTACACTTAGGCCCCTGAACTTTTACCAAATGTTCACTTTGACCCCAATCTTATGGAAAGTGATCAGAATCACTTCACACTTTACCAATTCCACACTTAGCTTCAAATAAGCTAAGTTTCACTTTA
>JBBYHH010110546.1:0-14820 GCA_038382905.1 Daphne laureola
CCCTTACTGAGTTCTCTCGGGAACTCACCCTTTCATATAAATCTACTTTTCAGGAGCTTGAGTTTGAGGACCGCGAAACATTATGCTCGGTCATAATGTATTGAATACTTGAGGTATAGTTAGCTCCCTAAGTGATTATGATTCTCGTTATGAAAGTAAATGGTGTGGTGAGTTGAGATAGGACCAGAGGGTTTTTCAGTATATGTTTATGGTTGAGCAGTTGTGCATTTTTGGGACTAACAGTTAATCTTTTGTACATTTATGTTACAGCACCAGCAACAGTAGCCGTCGATAGTGTCAGGATCTGGCAGATCCGACCTCCGGTATTGAGTAGTGTTTTTGATTGGCGAATGGCTCTGTAGGCATAGTTTGCATGCATACATGTAGATTCGGATATACATTTAAGTCTATATACATGAGTATTGTACAACAGAGATGTTTGTTGTTGTTATGAAATCAATTATTATGGATTGAGTTATTGCTATGTTCTAAAGAGCAGTTTTTGCCTGTATGATTGTTGATCTGTAGCGAGAGCCTCTACCCGGTAGTGAAAGGGTAGACTCTATTCTGGATATTTCTGGTCTGAGCGGAGATCAATATTTCTGCTATTGTATGAATCTCTGCTTTGAAGGTACAAGGAAAATGTAAATTGTACGTTTTGGATTTTAGTAAACGGGGACCTAGGTTATGGGTCAAACCCACTTAAGGAGCTGCACATTAAGGATTGATCATTTAGCTCATCGCCGCCCCGCCGACCCCGCGTCTGCTTCCCGTCGGGCCGTGTAGCGTGGGGGTGGTGGTGACAGTATGATTTGTGAATTGGATTATGGAAGTTTGGGGCTCCTAAGTGTTGTTGAATATTGAAGATATCTCTTTTGATGTGTATGGTTATGTTGGTCAAATTTGTGTATGAAGAAACAAGTTGGGAGTTATTTGAAAAAGTAAGGTTTTATGTTGGTATTATTTGACAAACTGTGTTATATGTTTATGTTTTGAACTCTTAAATGAGTTTTTTGAGTTTGAAGAAAATCTTTGGTGGATTTTCTTAAGTTGGGCCGAATTAAACAAGTTTTTTAAGTTGGGAATTTGTTGTTTAAAGTTGGATGTTGGTTGATGAATTATGTTAAAGTAAGGTAAATTGTGGATAAGTGAGGTTGTGGTGAAAGTTGTCAAGTTTTGATCATTTATAAATATGAGGGCCGAATTGTCAATAATAGTAAAAGGTGAAGCTTAAATGTTGGTATTTGTTGATTTATGTTGTAAATGGGTGTTATTGGATGAAAATGTAAGAATGAGAAAGTTTTGGGCTGAATTGAAACTTTTTGGAAATGTGGCAAAAAATTAGAAAATTTAGTAGTGTCTGAACATGGAAAATGGAAGTGAAGGGAGTCTGTTTTTTATTGCATATATGATTGATTGGTTTTAAAGTGGGTTGTTAGGCATCGGAAAAGTTAGCTCAAGTTCTGCAAGATTTTTCTCAGGAAGTGGGACTTCCTCCGGATTTCTGCTCTGCTTTTCAAAATTCTGGTAAGGGCTCAATGCTTTTGAATATGCATTATGGGAGTGCTTTATGTGCTATTTGGATTAGTTGAAGCTAGTCTCGGGCGTGAGGATGGGGCCCAGTGACCCCCGAGACTAGTTACATGGTAGGGTTAACGACATGCAGGTTTCAAGTGTGAAGACCCAATCAGCTGATTGGGAATTTTAGAGATCACTGGGTGATCACTCATATGATTCAGTCCGACTCTGATCAATCATGATCAGCGATCCGATTCTGTATGTTATTTATTTTACTCTGATTAGTTTATGATCAGCGATCTGATACGATGGTTTTCTGAGGGGATGTACACCGCTAGCTGGTATACCATGCTTCTGTTCTGTTCTAACCCCCGAATGTATTAGACTTCCGGCTCTGTCTCCGAGGGGCTGTCATTTCTGTTCTGCTTCCGTCCCAATCGGACGTGAAGATTCTATATTTGTTTTTTGTACGTCTGTATATATATGTATTCTAATGTTTGTATGCAGGAATCTGTATGTGGTGGCCTGGGGGACATCAGAATATGATTATGTTCATTGTGCACTTTGTCCACGATGATGTTTTAGATTATTCTGATAATATATGAATTATTCTGACTCTATTTTGTAGGTTTCTATTCGTAATGTTGTCCCGCAGGACATCCGGTTATGAATCTGCTAGTTGTGCACTTAGTGCACAACTATACATATGATATGTATAGGATTCCGTATACTAACCCTTTTCTACAGGATTCTGTATACTAAAATGTTTTTGCAGGGGACTTCTTTTTAAACCGTTAACCTTACGTCAGCTCTTACTGAGCTCTTTCGGGAACTCACCATTTTCTGATAAATATATTTTAGGAGCTTCTGGTTCACAGCCTGCAGGATAAATCTGTGTAGTTGAGTATTGTGTTTAGCAGTAGTAGCAGGGACTAAAGTTGATCTGGGTGCTCATGACGGTATGATCACTTGAGAATAGTAGGTGTTCCATGCTCATAGGTTACATGCTCTGTAGGAGTAGATTACATCTGTACATGTAGCTCTGGAAACATTTAGAAAAAATGTTAATTTGTTCAGTTAATTTGTGATTCAGTGTATGTTCACTTGAATCATCTGTGTTGTGATTTCCTGAACAGTCTGCTTTATGAGATTCTAAATATTTGATATTTTATTTGGAGAGTGTTTACTCCTTTCTGGTGTATCTGGTATTTGAGTTGAGCTCAAATTATGCTTTGCATGTGTGGATTTTCTAGTATACATGTGGAAATATTTAGGTGCAGGATTTTATGCGAACCGGGACAACCTAAACCGATGGTGTATTTAGGATAAAGGTTAGATATGCCATCGGACTGGGTTATGGATCACCCACCACACTGTGAACCAAGTTCTAAAGTCACCACCCCGCACCGTTAGGCTTCCGCAGGTAGAGGGTGGTGGTGATAAGACGTACACCCATCGCTGGTACCATGCGCATGTAACGCTATGAAACTCCGTTTGGTTGAAAAACTACCATCGGAGGTCATTATGATGGGAAAGGTTCTGATGGTTTCTGTGCATTGCATATCATTTATTCATGGTATATAGGTTGTATGAACTTTAGTATATTGCATATTGTGGATGCGAACATTGTCATTGCAGGTATGCTCGATAGACCTTTATTCTTACCTATGTCCTTACTGAGTTCTATCGGGAACTCACACCTTTCATGATATAATATTTTTTAGGAGCTTCTGATGCTAGACCCGCGGAGTAGTCCCACCTGGTCTTACTGTGATTTTTGTACTAGAGGTACACCTAGCTCCTTATGTGATTCTGATATATGATAATGAGACGGGGTGAACTCAATTGAGAAATGATAATGATAAAGAAAATGTATGTTAATGGTAAAGTAAGAAATGAAAGTATGATGATATGGGAAAATGAATTGTTTCTGCTATGTGAAATGGATCGAATATGTTTATGGACAATGATTAATTGGAATTTCCAGATGAGTACTAATGGAACATCTAATGGTTATTTCCTTTATGTTTATGTTAGCAGCAACAGCAGTGACCTGAGGGTGGTCAAGTATGTCAGGCTCTGTAGGTGTACATGCATTTGCACATATTGCCATGGATTCACGTTATGGGATAGTGTATGATTGACTATGGTTACATGATGTTAGACATGGCCAGTATGTATGAGTAAATGAATTATCATTGTCCATGATTCCTTGATGTTTGATCTTTGATAAGGAGAGAATGAACATGTTTTGAATGATGCCTAAGATAGGCTGTTAATGCCTTTTATGGTTATGATTACGTACCTAAGTGTCATGAATGATATGGTTAAAGATTTTAAGATTTAGCATGTGCTCAACTACTTTATGATGATGGATGTATGTTTAAATACTCGGGGAGTACTTGCCTATTACATTAGGGGAGATGACTCCTTTCTGGTGCATCTGTGTTGAGCGGAGCTCAGCTGTACTGTTATGCAAATGTTTGCAATTTGCAGGTATGCAATTGTTATTAAGTGCAGGAATTTTGCGTTGCCGAAACTCAATGAATTAGTAACGCGGTAAGGATAAGGAAAGTGTAACCTGGAATCGGGTTGTGGATTCCGCCCACCAGAGTAGTTTACCGTTATGTCAAGGGAACGTCACCTCACCCCTCCGGTCAGCGTCTGCTTCCTTCGGGCTGTGCATAGAGGGGGTGGTGACATTATAGGTAAGAATGACCGATGCATATGTATGTGAGTGTCATCCTGGGTGCAAATCAACTTAAAGCATGAAGCTACATGTAGGTGCACATATCACGAGTATTAAAGAACCTACCATGTTACTACTACAACCAATAGACAAACGTAGCAGGAAAAATAGGTAGGCAAAAATCATGAAGCAGAACAACTTAGTTGCAGGAACAAAGCATGCTTTTGATAGAAGACTGGGAAATCTATATTTAAATCATGCTATCACAGGACTTCTTAGTCAAGGAAGAATGAAGAGGTCCCTGGGAACAATTTCCTAGATCACAAGTCATGCAAGAACTAAGGAAATAAATACAACTCTAAACATGGGGCAAGTTACGCTTTATGGTGTAAAAGAAAGGTAGCAAACAAGCTAATCCCTTTTAATCAATTAACATGCTTCCAAAACAAGCATTTGACAGACTTGAGCACAACAGGGCAACCACAAAACTACAACATAAATTTTCAAACATGCTCACTAATTGATAAAGAAATGACATGCACAAGTACATGTAACCGAAAGCAATCATGAAAGATAAATGGGAAATCAGCAAGGAACAAGTCAAGTGTAATAAGAATTTCAAAATATGTTACAAGGCAACAAGCTCTTACCATTTTAAGCCTTATTTTCTAAATCATATCATAGGTTCAGGTTTTATCAAACCACACTTTATTTCTTACTCACAAGGCTTAACTAAGCAACAACAAGTCTACTCAAGAACAAGCAGTAACGTAAATGGCCCAGACTTGGAAATAAAATTCTCTAATTAAAACATCAAATAAAGAATTTAATAAAATTATAAAAATTTGGCCATCCTGGTTCTCTATTAACAAATTCTTTAAAAATATATATAATAAAATAAATCAAGAGTGAAGGGAAACTCATCTTTATATAAGAAAGGCAGAAATTATTCTTATTCTTCATTTCTTCACCATTTCATCAGCTAGGGTTTCAAAATTCTTCAAACTACTCCACTAATTGTGCAAAATTGATGAAGAAATAACCTTGCTCTCACCTTGATTAGAACAAAAATCATGGAAGATAGCAAAGCCCCCCTCTTATTTGATGATGAATCGGTGAGGATGAGAAAAAACAGAGCTCATCTACGTTCTGTTCTTGCCTGGTGTGTGAAGAAAAGAAGAGAAGTGGAGCCTCATGCTCGCGGCTCCCACCTTGCCGCTGGTGACACTTGCCGATGCCTCCCCTCACCCTGTAGCTCGTCTCGATCGATCCTTCATCTTCCAGCCCGAGCGTCAAGTCGCAGAAGAAAGAAGAAGTCTGGATCGAGTTGATCTTGATCTCTTCTATTTTCTTAATATACATATATATTAAGTATTTAATTTAATGCTCCTTAATCTTTCAGTAAGGTTACAAAAGAACCCCATCTGATATTTTCTTTGCATTTCAGTCACTCCCTTAATATAATAAATCTTTCTTCTTTACAAAGTAGTCCCTTGTTATTTCTTTCTTCTCATTTAAGTCACTTCACTTATTTTTTTACCAATCTCGGTTTCTATTCCTCATAAAATCTAGCTCAATTTGCCTTATTTTCAGTCCAAACAATTCTTTATGTATTGAACTTTCACAAATTGTCAACTTAAGACACTACCAACAGGCTGCCTGTTGGTACCATCAACTCTTCCAACGGACAACCCATTGGTACAATTAACTCTTCCAACGAGCAATCTGTTGGAAGGTTCACTATACCAACGAGCTGCCCATTGGAATTGGTTGAATAATGGATTTTGTTTTCTTCATAATTAATCATTATTTCTTAATAACACTTTCTAATCCTTAATTGACAAGTTAAAATATAATTTTTTAAAATTGCTCCATTTAGTGTCATACATAAATGTTGTCTACTTTGTTAAACGATTCTTCTTATCCAACCAACTTTGATACAAAAATTGAAACAATTAGTTAATATCAATATTGTGATCTCAACATTAGTTACTTTTATTCTCTTTTCATTTGCGTTTATATTCAATTTTAAACATGCATACAACCAACTTTGATGCAAAATTATAAAATTTCTATTTTAATTAAAATTTTAACCACATTAAAGTTTGTTCATTTTTTTATTGTAAAAAATCAAAGTTTTAAACATGCATACAATCAGTGTTTTAATTGCATAAGAATGCATATTTTCATGATTAACATTTTTATTATAATGTAAAATATAAATAATTTATCAACCTAGGACATTACTAACGGGCTGCCCATTGGTACAATTAACTCTTCCAACGGACAACCCGTTAGAAGCTTTACATAGCAACATACTGCTCATTGAAAGATTGACATACCAACGTACTGCTTGTTGGTAACATAATTTTTTCATTTTCCAAAATTTTAAATGAAAAAATACATTACTAACGGGCTGGTCGTTGGTAGTCTATTTCTTCCGGCGGTACCAACGGTCTACTCGTTGGTATGTTCTGACCAGAGATTTTACCAACAGGTTGACCGTTAGTAAGTACCAACAGGCTATATAACCCGTTAGTTTTGACACATTTTCTAGTAGTGTATCTTGGCAATCTTCTGGTACCGTTGAATCGCTCTTTCGGTCCGGAGAAATCTGAATTTTCTTGAATTTCCGATAGGCAATGGGAGTTCGACATCTGGATTGACAAATTCCCTAGTATTCCCCGGTCGTATTTCCTTGTCCTACATGATGTAAATAATTTGTTTTAGCTTTAGGAATAGATAAGGAATTGTAAGAATCAGAGAGTTAGATGTGTCCACAAAGTATCATTCAAAGTGCTCTCCATGTACTAAAAATTAATATCCACGGATTAATCTTGACATTGTGGTTTTTAGAAGATTATGTACATGTATCATGAAGTATAACAACAAATTAATTTCTCCTACATGTTGCATACAACTATCATGGCCGAATTGTGATGATTAATGACATAAGTTCTTCATGAATCACGCAGGCTTTCGGAATTTTCCTACGAATTTAGTCTCACACACATGCATTAATCATGGGAGCAGTGTGCATAAATAAAAATCATCACCAAAAATGATTTGACAAAAAAAATTCTCATCATGGCGGAATTAATTTAGTGAAAATTTAACACTAAATTTTTGCAATTGTGCATGAAATTCAAAGCTAGATGTTTCAACATGCTCTCTAACACTCCAATAAGAAGTATGAGCAGTCAATTTCTGAAAAAATACAACACATGGTTTAGATTTAAAGAATCCCCAGTTTCTAGGGTTCTTGAGCAAAAACCCTCGATTTGATCTATGTAGTACGAAATTGAAAGGGGTAAGTGGCACATACCCTCACCATGGATGCAGAAGATGGATGCATGCACAAAAAATTAATTGCAAGAAGGATTTTGTGAGAGGGAAAAGGATTAGAGACGGGAATTTTCGGGCTCCTTAAGAAAAATAATGTGAAGAACTTGCAGATTTGAAGATTATAGAGGCGCTGATGGAGTGAAGATGAAGAGGCGCCTTCTCTTTATATAGAGGCGCTAAAATGGGGCCTTAAACCGATGCCTTAAATTGGCGCCTTTTGTTGATGGTTTGGCGCCTCAAGGCGTGAAAATGACATCTCAATTTGGCGCATGGTTCTTTTTGGAGTAAAAATGGAACCTCGAGTAAAAACGCATGCCACCTGGTGCCTCAAACCAACGCCTTGAACCAGGGCCTCAAAATGTCGAGGCGCAAGATTATCGCGCCTTTAACCAGCGCCTTTAACATTTTTCTCCAAAAACTCGCGCTAGACGCCGCCTCAAACTCGCGCCTCGTGTAGTTTTGAAAATTGGCATGCGCCTTGAATTAGTGAAGGCTCCACATCTAGCGCCTCATAATAGTGCCTGACCTTACAATTTTTTTGCAAATTAGCCTGAATTTCCCTTGTTCTTCCTTTTTTTATTCTTTGCTATTCTAACTCTAATTTGATTTACAACACATCTAATTCTTCATTGTGAACTGAATCATGCACATTTGAGAAAAAATCTTATGTTAATCCACCAAAATTGCACCTTTTCTTGTAAAAGAGGAAAATCTAAGAAATCATTAAATGAAAAATAAGAATAACGATAAAGAAAGAGTTTAAGAACATGGGTTGCCTCCTAAGAAGCACCACATTTTTAGCATTTGGATGGGCGTTGATTTAATTCACTCAACTCGTGGAGCTATAACTAGCTCCAAATATCCAACCTTCCGATGTTCTTCCCTAAAATAATACTTCACCCTCTCGCCATTAACCTTAAAAATCGTATCATCTTTCAGGTTCTTGAGTTCAACTTCGCCATAGGGGAAGACCTTGACAACCTCAAATGGTCCAGACCATCGGGACTTTAATTTTCCCGGAAAGAGATTTAGCCATGAATTATAAAGTAACACTTTCTCTCTAGGGAGAATTGTTTTCCTCAAAACCTTTTTATCATGAAATATTCTTGTTTTCTCCTTATAGATGAGTGTATTATGATAGACATCTAATTGTAATTATTCTAGATCATTTAGCTGCAACATCCTCTGTTCTTTTGCACCCTTCAAGTTGAAATTGATATTCTTGATTGCCTAATATGATTTGAAATCCAATTCTACCGGTACATGACATGCTTTATGGAATAAGATACGATACGGAGACATGTCCAGTGGAGTTTTATAAGCTATTTTGTATGCCCACAGTGCTTCATCCAACCTCTGAGACCAATCTTTATGGTTAGTGTTAACCGTTTTATCCATAATAGTCTTAATCTCACGGTTAGAGATTTCAACTTGCCCGTTCGTTAGAGGTTGGTAAGCCAAGGCAATCGTATGTACAACTCCGCTCCTTGCTAAAGTTTTCTACATCGACTTGTTCACAAAATGGCTGCCTCCGTCACTTATCAATGTTCTTGGCACACCATATCTTGTAAAAATGTTTCGATGCAAGAATCGGAGGACAGTGTTTGCATCGTAGTGAGGTGTAGCTACATCTTCTACCCATTTTGACACATAATCTACCTTTAAAAGGATGTACTGGTTACCACCAGATGAGGAAAAGGGTCCCATGAAATCTATCCCTCATGCATCAAAGATTTCTACTTCCTAAATCGGACGGAGGGGCATTTCATGTCTTTTGGAGATCCCTCTAGTCCTTTGACATCGATCACAAGAATACACTAATGTGTGTGTGTCCTTTACCATCGACGGCTAATAAAAACCATCTTGGTGAATCTTGTAGAGAGTTTTACCTGGACCGTGGTGACCTCTGCACTCTAACGCATGACATTGCTTCAAAATTTCTAAGCCTTCTTCCTTTGTTACAAACCTCCTTAAGATGCGGTCTGAACACATCCTGAATAGGAATGGACTCTCCCACATATAATACTTAATGTTTACTTTGGTTGTGGTGTTTGTCTGCATGGCAGCACTCCTCCCACAAGGTAGTTGGCAAAGTCGGCATACCACGGTTCACCTTGCTTCTTAATAGCATAAAGCTGTTCATCTAGGTAGCATTCTCGGATGACTTGGTCCTCCCCTTCTTGGTGGACTTCGAGTCTTGAAAGATGATCCTCTACCACATTCTCTGAACCCTTTTTATCTTTAATCTCTAGATTAAACTCTTACAGTAGTAAGACCCATCTCATTAACCTTGATTTAGAGTCTTTATTAGAGAACAAGTAACGGATTGTTGCATGATCAGTATAACCCACTACTTTTGATCCAACAATGTAGGATTTGAGTTTTTCCATTACGAATACGACAACTAGCAACTCTTTCTCTGTTGTTGTATAATTTTGCTGAGCATTGTCGAGTACCTTACTAGTGTAGCAAATTACTCGAAAATGTTTATCTCTTTGTTGACTGAGAGCTGCCCTCACTGCGAAGTCACTAGCATCGGTTATAATTTCAAATGGTTGATCCCAATCCGGTGCTACCATGACAGGGGCTTGCACTATTTTTTCTTTCAAAGTATTGAAAGCTCTCAAGTAACTTTCATCGAATGCGAATGTTGCATGTTGCTCCAGTAAGTTACATAAAGGTTTTAAGATCCTTGAGAAATCCTTAATAAACCTCTGGTAAAAACTGGCATGACCAAGAAAACTTTTGATTTCTTTGACATTTTTTGGCGGTGACAACTTCTCAACTGTTGCCAACTTAGCTTTATCCACTATCAATCCATCCTTGGATACTTCATGTCCCAGAACTATTTCACCTTGAATCATGAAGTGACATTTTTCTGAGTTAAGAGCTAAGTTGGTTTCTTCACATCGTTTAAGCACATTTTCCAGATTTTCTAAGCACCCATCGAAAGAGTCGTCGTATACTAAGAAATCATCCATGAAAACCTCCATGCACTTTTCAACCAAATCTTCAAAGATAGCCATCATGCAACACTGAAATGTGGCAGGTGCGTTGCATAATCCCAAGAGCATCCTCCGAAATGCGCATGTACCCCAGTACCTTGTGAAAGTAGTCTTGTGTTGATCTTCTAGGGCAATTGCAATTTGATTGTAACCGGAGTATCCATCAAGGAAACAATAATACTCTCTCCCTGCTAATTGATCCAATATTTGGTTGATAAATGAGAGTGGGAAATGATCATTTCTCATCGCTTTGTTAAGCTTCCTAAAATCATACACCACTCTCCATTTAGTGACCAACCGAGTGGCAATCGATACTAAATCCTCATCCTGAACAACTGTCATTCCTCCCTTTTTCAGAATCACATGCACAAGGCTTACCCATTCGCGATCTGAAATTGGGTAGATAATCCCAACATCTACAAGTTTGAGGATTTCAGCTTTTATCACATCCTTCATCTTGGGATTGAACCTTATTTGAACATCTACAGTTGGTTTGTGGTCTTCTTCCGAGTATCTTATGCATACAAATTTCAAGTGAAATCCCCTTAATGTCATAAATAGACCATGTTATTGCTCCCTTGTGTTCCTTCAACACTTTAATTAGTATTTCTTCTTGAATTGGTGACAGAGTGGAAGATCTAATCACTAGTTCGGTATCCTCTTTACCCAAAAACACATACTTCATTTCCTTAGGCAAGGACTTAAGCTCCAACTTATGTTTTTTTTCATAAGGTTTGATTTCAAAATCCTCAAACTCCACAGGTTAGGGTTCTTCAATTTCGGCAACATTCAGAGTTTCTACTACTTTTGCTACCTCCTAATCATTTTGAGTGCATCCTTTGCCCAGTAAAGTTTTCACCACCGGGTCTTTGAATAGAATAAAATCCTTAATTTCTTTAACAAAATCTTCGATTGTGTCCACCATAAGAAACTTCTCAAAATCTTCATTTAGTGATGTGGATGCTCGATCGAGACTAAAGGAAAACTCTTCATCATTTGTACAAATTGTTAACACTCTTTTCTCAACATTTATTAGAGTGCAGACTGTAGCTAAGAAGGGTATACCAAGTATGATCGGGACTCAGTCCTCTTCTTCCATGTCAAGAATCACAAAATCGGTGAAAAAATACAAATCACCCACTTTCACCAACACATCCTCAAGAATTCCCCGAGGGTAAGTAAGTGAGCGATCGGCCAGCTATAGATAAATCAAACTTGGCTTAATTTCCTCTACCCCCAATTGATTGAAGACCGATAATGCATAAGGTTGATACTAGCCCCAAGGTCACAAAGTGCCTTCTTACATTTAAATAGGCCGATCTCACATGGAATTGTAAAACTGCCCAAATCTTTAACTTTCCTTGGTAGTTTCCTTTGTATGATTGCACTAGCTTCTTCCTCTATATCAATGGTCTCATTATCCAAAAAAATTCTATTCTTGTTAATTACTTCCTTGAAAAATTTGACGTATTTCGGCATTTGACTAATAACCTCCAAGAATGGTAGATTTATCTCCACTTTCTAAAAAATCTCTAAATTTTTTCTCTAATTTTTTTTAGAATTGCTCACTTTGTTGCTTCTTGGCAAATATCTTGGGAAATGGTAGCGAAGGAGAACAAATGGCTTTAGAAGGGTGATAATAGCCTCACCAAGCTATGTACTAGCTCAGATCCTATGGCTTGGTAAGGGCGGAAGTGATGTTGCCAACTTGAAGAATTACCACTATAAAGAGATAGGGCAATCCTTCAAGCATATGGTCAGGTGATGAAGAATGAACCTAGGACCTCAACTCAACGGTGTAACAAACAACCCTAGGTATGATTCTTAAAGCTCAAAAGAGAGCCTCAAGGGATGAAATGGAAGTAGAAGTGATCAGAACCCCAAAACACTTTCTCACTTGAAAGATGTGTTTCATAAAATGAGTTCTAAGTTACAAGCTAGGGTAGAGGGTGGTCTATATAGGCAATTATGCCACTTCCAACCTTTAGGGGGAAAACCTAAGATTCTAGGAATATGCTTCTAGGGATCCCTTCCTTCTACCTAATCCAAAAATGACTTTAAACTAGTTTAAACTAAGCTAATTAAGTCTTATAACCCAAAATAGATTAAAGTGAAAGTCTTTAGCTAAGTGATACAAAGTGAAAGAAACCCTTTGCCAAGAGGGGAATGGACCATTTGGGAGTGGATAAAGAGAGGAGGAGATGACACCAAGTGTTGAGGGGACCATTTGGTACCATTTCAGCCTCTAGTAGGAGTAGGCCGGCATGCTGATGTCATGTGGTCCATGGTGGTCTCGTTGTATTGTCGATGGCTTCTAGGCCGATTCCAAACTCTTCAATGATCCTAGACTCCTCATGGTCGAAGCTTCAAGATGAATACCACTTTGCTATGCTTTTGATGACTTGTTGAAAAAATTATTCTTTTGGTGGTCCTCCATTGGCCAGTTGAATGTTGCCTTCTTCTCTAAGTATGATGCAAATGTTGATGGAACCAAGTGAGGTCTTCTTGCATCATTCTTCAAGCTTGATTCCCATGATCTCCAACTTGAGGTCCAAGACTTGTGAATCTTTCACTTGAGCATCCTTCTCGTCCATGGTCTTCATGAAAGCATTGAGACACTCATTTGCTCTCCTAGCCTTTCCTCTTTTCATAGGTCCTCCTAGACCTTAAAGTGGACCACTTTCTTGCTTTGGAGTCATGTCCTCATCAACCCCTCTCTCTTGAATTGAATCCATCCTCGGATTCATCTCTTCTTTTTCTTCACCTACAAATAGAGACAAGTCACAAACATTAAAAGTACAATGCACATTGTAGGAACCATTTTTTAGGAGATTAAGGATGTAAGAATTCTCCCTTATTTTCTTCACAATCTGAAAGGGGCCATCTCCTCTTGGACTAAGCTTGTTCTTCTTTGCTTGAGGGAAGCTTTCCTTTATCAAATGCAACCATACCCAATCTCCTTCTTCAAACTTGATTGGCTTTCTCCCTGGGTTGGCATGCCTTGTATAGGCCTCATTTGCTCTCTCAATTTGATGATTCACATTCTCATGTAGCTATTTCATCTTTTGTGCATTTTTTTCACTTACAACATCAACTACATTCGAAAGAGGAAGTGCAATCATATCCAAGGAGGTGAGGGGTTTGAAACCATAAATCACTTCAAAAGGACTATAACATGTAGTAGAATGAAAGCTCCTATTGTATGCAAACTCTACATGTGGTATGCATTGCTCCTATTCTTTTAAATTCTTCGTAAGAAAATTCCTAAGGATAGTGATTAAGGTTCTATTTGTCACCTCATTTTGGCCATCGGTTTGAGGGTGACTACTATTAGAGAACAACAATCTAGTCTCTAACTTAGACCACAACACCCTCCAAAAGTGACTTAGGAACTTGGAGTCCCTATCACTAACTATTGACCTAGGCAAACCATGATACTTGACAACCTCCATAAAGAACAAATCATCCACATGCTTAACATCATCAGTTTTCTTGCAAGGTATTAAGTGTGCCATTTTTTAGAACCTATTCACTACCACAAAAATTGAGTCATGTCCCTTACTAGTCCTAGGCAAGCCCGAAATGAAATTCATGTTAATGTCTACCCATGGCGTGCAATGAGTAGGTAAAGGAGTATATAACCCATGTGGCTTCTTCTTGGACTTGGCTCTTTGGCAAGTGACACATTGTTGACACACCTTCTTAACATCCTTGTTCAAGTGTGGCCAAAACAACTGCTCCTTTATGGCTTCAAGTGTCTTTGGCACTCCAAAGTGCCCCATCAAACCTCCACCGTGAGCTTCCTGCACCAAAATTTCTCTCATGGAACTCCTAGGAATGCACAACTTATTAGTCTTGAAGAGATATCCATGAAACAAGTAGAAAGAACCAACACCCGAATGCATAATTTTTTTTTAAATCACACCAAAATCAGGATCATTCTCATACATGCTTTTGATATGCTCAAATCCTAAGATCTTAGTGTCTAATGTAGCAAACAAAATGTATCTCCCAGACAATGCATCCGCAACCACATTTTCTTTTCCCTTCTTATACTTGATCAAGTAAGGAAATGATTCAATGAATTCAACCCACTTAGCATACCTTCTAATAAATTTTTCTGATCCTTGAATGTATTTTAGGGAAAAGTGGTCAGTATGCACAATAAATTCCTTTGGCAACAAGTAGTGTTGGCACACTTCAAGTGCTCTTACAAGGGCATACAATTCCTTATCATAAGTTGCGTAGTTTAGGCTCGACCGA
>JBBYHH010110656.1:0-14818 GCA_038382905.1 Daphne laureola
AACTTAGTGTAGGAGACTTGAATGATGAAGAACACTTGAGAAATTTTCCCTCCAAATGGGCCCTAAGTTTCGGCCAAGAGAAGAAATGAAGAAAGAATTAAGCTTTGAAAGTAAAGCTTACTAATCATGAATGATTAGTGATGAATGAACTTGATTACCTTCTTAATATTCCTTGATTAAGGATCTAGGAGAGGATTAGTTAATGATTAAGGATGAAGCTCTTATGAATGTGAAGAACATGCCAAGACCAAAGGCAATCTTCATAAGAGAGAGAAGTTAGAGAGAGAGATGAGAATTTCGGTTTTGAGATGAGAGAATGAGATGGTTTTTTGTCTAAGTGTAAGAATGGTTTGTGAATGGTAGTAAGTGAATGAGATTGGTAAAGGGAGTAAGGCATAGACGACCTCACTAAGAGAAAGGTTGAGGTGTGGTTCAAACTTCATCATTTCCATGTGTAAGAAACATTTCTTACACTTGAAATACTAATGATGATGGAGTAAACCTTACTCCATCTCAAGTAACCTTACTAACTTAGTCATAATCTAACCAAACATGTGACAAAATGGAACCTAACCATCCCCCTTAAACCTCCGGATTCTAGTATGGTCCCACTCGAGATATTTCCCATCAATTTTCCAAAAATGACCATTTTGCCCTTATGAACTAATTTTTGGAAAAATATCCCGAAACTCATGAAATGACTTCCAATACTCAAATTTCACCAAATAAGCTCCAACATAGTCCCCGAACAATAGAATTTCATTTATCATACTTCCATATATAATATATTACAAGGTTCTGATAAATTTACAAACCGACCGTCGAAAAAATACGTCGGAAGATGACATAATTCCGGGGTGGGTGTAACACCTGGGGACCAATTTAAATAATTTTATAAATTTTTAGGAGCTTCCGTAATTTGTTGCAATTGTCCCAAATCAATTTTGTCAAAAACAAAACTTTTTGGGGTCAAAATGCACAAAAACGGAAGCCCAGGGGGCCTTGGAAATAAATCCAATAGTTGAGGTGGCTTAAACGACTCGAGCCGGCTCAGTCGAGCCGAGCTAGTCAAGCCGCTAAGCCAGTAACAACCCACCTACTTCATGCGCCCACCACACTAGCCCACCTGCCGGCCCAAATGCCTAGCCCATCCCACTAGTTTGTGCCTAGGGTTTCAACATAAACCCTCAGCCACCAGTGGCAAAGGCGTAATATTGCTAGCGGCTAGGGGCAGTTCGGTCTGAGGAAGAACGACCACCAAATCTGTCGCGGCTGGCTGTCATAGCCGCATTCTCGGTGGCCAATTACACCCCCGCCGGTACCGTCCAGCTCGCCGCACCACCACGATCAAATCCAGCCCACCACCACCGACTGAAGATCGCCAGAGCCCCGTGATGTATGCACAAACCATCACCGGTTCTTCCCAATCTTGCACAACTCGACGATTCCACTGTCACCAGGGGACCGCCAGCCTCGCCACCGTGACGTAACACCGGCCCGAAACCATCTCGCACGATGGTGGTTCCTGCTGCTCCCGATCGATCATTAACAGCACCACATGGTTCGAAAACAGTGATGACTGTTCTTCGTGAATGGTAGTCATTTTTCTCAAAAAATAAAAACCCAGAATTTTAATCAATAATTTTAACCTGAAAATTTAACAAAATAAATTTCAGATTCAAACAAACTGGATTAAAGTTTAACAGAAGGCTCTGATACCAATGTAGGGTTTCCATGCATCAATCAAAGCATAACGGAAGTCTTAAAAATTGAAACCCCGTCAGGATCAGCTATTGAAACAATTAAACCAGGTATTCATAGATTACCTCATGCGATTTTGATCCATGTGACACTAACGAGAAAATACCCATCCTCTCTACGATATCCACCCTGAGCAACTTGAGAATCCATGATTTTCCTCTTACTGTGCTAGCAGCAATTCTCTTGAAGACCAGAGCACTAGAACATGAGCAATTTCTGAGTTGTCTATTAACCCTTGTGTATCCTGAACGAGGAAAACAACTCATAAATAGAGCACAAGGAGAGAGGCGCCTCCTGCCAAAACATTGGGCTGATTGCACCTTTAGTCCTTGGCCTCTAATGCTCACAGTACTTAACTTTCCAACTTTCACAAAGTTGACACTTAAGTCACTTAACTTTTGTTCTCAGTAAATAACTCTCAAGTCCACTCATATGTGTGCGACCCTATAGGTTCTCATCACGTTGGCAGTAATTATGAATTGTCATTCATAATTACAGACAGTGAGAGGTATCTAGCAACACATCACTGCCACCTAAGTAATGTGAAGTCAACGTTATGAAAAAACCTCACCCATCGGTATGATCATACGGTGTGCATGATATGTCCCTTAATTCAGACTCTCAGATTGACACGAGATACAGATCTTGTGCATCCTTGTTACAGTTCAATCTTGTGCATGAGAATACTCTCTCGTGGTGAGGGATTGAAGAATCCCATCTTGGTTCATGACAGTCATACTCCATGATATTGTTGCACACCCGAAACTAGCACACTCCCTCGATCAAGAAAAGGATAGATCATAGAATCAAAGAATGCCACTCACATGAGAAAGTCTTCATAACCTCAGGTCTAAGGACTACGTGTACTATGATCCATGAGAGACACTTATGGTGTTCATACCACGATCCCATAATGCTCTCAGAATGGTCGTTCTAATACATAGTTCATCTCCTATGTATGCATAAGTAAGCCTTCACAATACCTATGTGAATCTTCCCTTATACCAGTCTCAAGGGTGTTATAACAACCATGTTCACTATAACACATTGAGTAGGGACATTTAGGAATATCGATATATATTCCACGGTTGATATATTGTGTTATTTAATTAACGCACAAATCCAAACTAACATAATAATTGAACTATATAAATAACATGATTCATGTCCAAAAACCACATCACCACGGATTGGATTCTGGGCATTACTCGTACATATAGATGTGCCATCAACTCGGTGGATGAGGAGGCTTTTCACGTGGCCGATATGGTAGATCTACATCATATAACGCCGTCTGGCAGCTGCTCTCTTGCACTGGGTAATGAGATGGATATGTTCCGCTGAAGGCGGGTGCGGTAGGTGCTCTCCTCCTCTTGGTTGCCTATTGTGTCGATGGTCTCTATCATCTCAGTCATCATGGTCATTCTCACGCTTGCACCCTCTAGTGTCTCTGTGTGGTGATGGGTTGTGGACCAAAAACTCTATGAGTTTCACTTCAGCAATCATTTCGTTGAGCATCTTCTTGACCTCATGACAGTCTTGAATGTCGTGACCGTTGTCACGATGGTAATTATAGTAATTCTTTGATCCCTTGGTTGCATACCTTGGCAGGGCGTGAGGCCACTTAGGGACTCTGGAATGCTTCTCCAGAAGATAGAGGATGTTGTCGTGCGAGTCCCTGAGTGGTGGGACCATTGGGTAGGCCTTTTCCCTTTTGCGTTGGAAGCTGGATTGGGGGTGTTTCAACTCTAACCCCTTTCTAACTTGATTGTGAGGCCTCTAGGGTTTGGAGTCCCCGGTCTAGGTTGACGTCGATGAAGAAACTGGAGTCCCACTGGAAGCCATGCATCGTTCCAAGGAGTCTAGTCTCCTCACTAAGGTTTAGAACCTGGACGACTTTAGTTTGGAACCTTTGTATGTAGTCGCGGAGGGATTACTCCTTTCGCTGCTTGATCTTCATCAAATGACCGACAGTCTTGGGTGTAGCCTTTTACCCAAATGAAGTGGCTAGAGAATGCGATGGAGAGCTCTTCGAAAAAGTTGAACTTCTTCCCTCTGAGTGCGCCATACTAGATGGAAGCGGCTCCTGTTAAGGTGGAGGTGAAGGGCGGACACATGGTGTTGTCGTCCGCCCAGGAGATGGCCATCACGGAGATGTACTTCTAGAGGTGGATGGCGGGATCAGTGAGTCCATCATATGAGTAGAGATTTGGCTTTCGGAATTGCTCTGGCAGTGGAGGTGTTAAGATCGTTGGTGTGAAGGGCTGAGTCCACAAGTACTCTATGTTGAGCCCTCTAGAGTAGGGGTCGCTCGCCTATATCTCTTGTCATGTTTCTTCATGTGAGTAACCTTCCTAGCGAGGGCAACGATGGCGGAGACGTGTGTAAGGTCCGAAGGTTGTTAGAGGTGCTTGGGATGCTGCACCTCAATGTTCTAACGGGGATGTTATGAACCAGCTAAATGAGAGATTGCACTTGGAACTTAAACATTCAGGTTGTGCTTTAACAATTAGGAAGAGAAGGGAAATAATACCAAAGTAGAGATCTTGTTTAAAAAAAAAAAACTTTCTTAAACATTAACAGCCAGAATTCGAGTTTGCAAGTGCTTGCGATGAAAAGTATTTACAATCCTCTCATTCACAGTTCATAAGCTTCTAGCTAGGGGAGATAACATTTACAGACTCAATTTACTTATTTGTTTATAGATAAAACTATTAACATACTCGACAGACTTGTTATCTCCCTCCTGCTGGATCCCAGCTTGCATCACCTGACTCTTCTTACTAACCCTACAACCCTTTACCTGTACTCTTCCTACAGTAGTCTCTCTCTCAGGAGTCAATAGTAATCCTCTTGCATATCATCTATACTTGTAAGAAGATCCACATCCATGAGACTACAATGCATGATAATTCAATAAGCTTAAGAACCCAAATTTAGATGTTACAATAAATATTTAACTCAATTAACCTACAAAATAGATAGAAAAGATAATAACAGAAGTACAAATGCCTCGTATCGAACCCAATAGTTGTGTCAGTGAGCTCTTGGTTTGAGTGGCCTTATCTCAAACCCCAGGTTCAATGCAGTAGGATTCAGTAGGCTTTGTACCATTTACTAGCTTACTTAACACGAATTAACAGACTAATTGGAATGCCCATGCAATTAATTAAACGTGCCTAAATGCTTAGAGATGAAAGGAATGTGGATCACAACTGACATCCTTGGTTTCCCCCAGAAATGATCAATCAATTGGGGAAAACAGAGATCTTTAGATTTAACTTCTGATGATACAAAGTTTTCCCTCGTACCTCAACCAACCGAGTTTCTCTTATGCAAGAACTCTCTATTAGCCTTGTTCCTCCTCCTTGCTTCTATTTTTCCCGTGCTTTTCTCCTGATCTCAGTGCTCTGTCCTTTTTCTTTCTTTCTTTCGCCTCATCCCTTTCTCAGTTTTTAGTCCTTCTATTCTTTTATAACAGAACTTCCTAGCCACGTATCCCGGTTAGTAGCCCCTTAACCTCTACGTAAGTCTTCTCTTAACTTTGTCAATAGGCTTTCCCCTTATTCTTCTATGATTTTATTGAAAGAGACCCTAGCTTTTGCATCAAGACAGTCCTAACCCCCTTATATTCCCTACTGTTATGACCAATAAACTCCCTTCTATAAGATAATATTTAAAAAATAGTCTCCTCATTTTAATTGGTCATAACAAGGGAGATGATAAAGTCGCAGGCTGATGCATGGCGTGCTGGGCCCCCATTGTTACGGCCCAGCCATTTCCCCAATGCCCTTGGGCCAGAGGCCGAACTCACGGTCTTCTCATGCCTGGTCATGAGTTTCATGCCTCCCAAGATTCGAACTCTGGCTCCAAGTCTTATGGAACCTTGTACCATCTGAGCTACTAGCTCAGATGGTACCAAGACTCATTGAACTAGGCATATAAGCCTGGAGTCCTGAGTTCGAGTCTTGGGAAGGCATAAAACTCATGACCAGGCATGAGAAGTCCATGAGTTGGGCCTCTGGCCCAAGGGCATTGGGGAAATGGCTGGGCCGTAACCCAAAGCCCAACACTATGTACAGTTGGTCGTGGACAAATACTGGATGGGGCAGATATAAACCGACGCGAGTGAATGTTTGTCCCTGTCTTTTGTTGATCGTCATTGCAAAACATGCCTTAACCAGAAATTATCATCTCCCATAATTAAACGGTAATTTGGATTCTGACGGCACCATCTCAATTCAAGGGATCAAACAACAATGACCAACAAAACCCCTCGAAAGAACCTCGACTGCTATAACTCTGGAGGCTAATTTAGTAAAGACCAACCGAGTACCATTGCACAGATCCTAGGAATGATTTATGTTACGCATCAAGATGATAGACACACCGACCTCTAAACTCAAGTCATGATTCGGTAAGCCTGAAAATTTTAATGTGTTAAGGTACTTAACGGGGTATAAATCAATCTGAGCATATGTATTCTCTGAAGTGAGGGAATCCTATCAGCACTCAGATACCTAACACTCTTACCAGGCACGAAACCCATCATATGATCATTCACCATATCAACGATCTCATTCATCGCTGAAAGGATAACATGTTCCCGAAGATACTTCATATCATATAATCTATTTATCATATTGGGATACGGGTTTTCAATAACAGAGTCTACTGGCCTATCATTGTGTGGAATCAAATGTCTATCTGGTATTGTCAACCTCTTCATCCTCAGATAATTTCTCTAACAATAATCTCCCCTCACCCAGTCTAAGCAACCAGTCAGTAAGTACAACAACATCTTCATCTGTGGAGTTACGAAGACACATGTTCCCCGATAACACATGTATCTGGTAATGTGCCTACAGTGGTGATGATGAAACGGTTGCACCAACAATATCACCACAACTAGCCTTCGGCACAACTGATAATACTTGCCTGAAATCACCTCCCAAAACAAGGGTCTTCCCACTGAAAACACTATATTGGGCACTAGGTTCAGTCACCTGCATCAAATCCCGGAGAGATTGTTCCACCACCTCAAAAGTGTGTCGGTGTGCCACAGGTGCCTCATCCCAAATAATCAATGACGGCCGAATGATCAGATCAACTAATGGAGTTGATTGTTTCACATTCAAGAATGAATCCTTGTTAATCTCGATTGGGATCTTAAAGCGTGAGTGTGCGGTTTTACCACCAGCCAACAAAAATTCCACAATACCGAATGACGCAATAACCAATACGATTTTCCCTTCCGATCAGAGTCGAGCCAGCACAGTGCGCTATAGGTATGTCTTACTAGTGCCACCACTGCCATACACGAAGTAAAATCTACCAGTCCCTTCAGAGATCGATTCAATAATGCACGTGTATAGTCGACGTTGACATCCATTCAGTCCCCGATACAACAAATCATGTTCAGCTCTAAGCTCAATCCTATTATAATTCAACTCCTTGACTATCAATGATTGTCCTGCAGCACCAAATTTGTCAAATCCGGGTATGACATGCCATCAAATTTATGAAGTGATTGAATCTCTTCATTACCTTCTCTATCTCATACAATCCATAGTTATATATCTCTTCATCTCTCAACACCAATTCATGATCATCCCGGTGTCTTTATTGCATCATTATGATATCATCACAGAAAAGTGCTCGGTTCTGGGTCCATAGGTTGACCGGTTCCTCCACTTGACACATGAGTATGATGGTGATCAATAACTCCCTCAATCTAGCAAGCATGACCCAATAAGAAGCTTCAATCAACGTCTCATGTCATTCATCATCACCCTCAAGCAGTCTAAGAGAAAGACATGTTTCCTGGTATGTTAGGAAAACAACACCATTAACCATTCGTATAGCATCGAATGACGTCAGACCGCGCACGACATTGAGAAGCATCATAAGTTAGTACCATTCACTAGTAGTGGGGTGAACAAAATGGAGCTGACCCACGCTCCAGCCCTTCTTACGTAGGGTCAACCTTTTATCTCGTTGATTCCACAGAAATTTACTCGAGAACTCAACGTACGTCAGTGTTCGAGCATCTGCATCATTTCTGTTTGAGTCCATCCATGCAAGGAACTTTGTGACACTATCACGATGACTCCGAACAACATCTTCTAGATCCGCGTTAGCATTATAAACAACACTTTGTTCGTTTGGCAAGTGGAATGACAAGCTCTCTACAGGCGGTTCATGCTTGTGAATAAAGAATCCAAATATCCTCCAGCAAGCCTCGGATGCAGAGATGTAACGATATTCCATGTATTGTTTAAACTCGTCGACATGTTGCATCCTTGGTCCTTCTCGATAGTTTCTTTCATCACCTGTATGCTCAACTATCACAGTAGACTTGTTCGTCCCTTTATGCATGTATTTACATAGATACTTCACACACATGTCTTTGTTTGTCTTCTCAACACAAACATGGCACTCGTGTTTAATAACCAAAGAAACATTGTGCGGGACAACCCATGTATTGTCGAGCTCCACACCATTCTTGGTAACCGTGTAGGTTGTGCGTCTGTGGCAGTACATCAGGTAACCATCCTCCGTGATTGATGTCTACAACTGAACTTTACGTGGGTATCGTTTAGTGCATTTTCCATTGCTCATGCAAGCACACCGTGGATTTGCATTACCACATGAACCATGCATCATGTGCCTCGATACAGCCTCGTAAGCAATAAGCTCATTGTCCATATCCGGCAACTCCGATGACACATGTCAGTTGATCGAGTCGACATCCTTAATCTTGTTCGATGGATGTAGAAAAAATGTTATATGCGCATGCGGTATACCCCATTTTTGGAACTCAATCGTAACGACAACTGAAATAAACATACATAAATGTTGTAAACATGTCAGGAACTGATCATCGTAATGTACGTATGAATGCATGGAAAACCATTCATTAATTTACATGTACCTCCAATGCATTTACCAAATAAGCCTTTCTTTGTCACATCCTGAACCAGTAAATGCAATTTCATCTCAAATACAAGCGCAACACCGGTCTATCATCCGGTGTCTGACCGGGTATCAATTCCATGAATTTCAAAATCTCATTCCATTTCAGATTGCATGTCATAGTAATAAAAAAAATTGGGTGACCCAACCAACAACATATGGTCATTGTATCTTGAAAAGCCTGTGCCATATAACAGGGTCCACTGGTGAATGATGACAGCAAAATACAGGGTCGGCCGGACCATGAGGCATTTGTATCACCATGGGATATATCATCCTCCAACCCATAAAACACCTCACACATGAACTTGTTCTGATTCATTTTGAGATCTGAAAATTGATCCTCTAGTATACAAGAATATGCATAAACCACGTACTGCTGATATAACCGGCCACCTCTCTATATTGTAGAGTACACATCATGACGATGATGTAGTTGGAATGCGTTATACTTACGCACGGTAACCCTTTTTTGAACTGTCGTATTTGCGTCATCTCTGTGTGGTATATGCAACCTATACCCAGCTGATCCGCACGGGAATAGGACCGAAAAATGGAGGGACATCAGTGAAGGATGTAAAACATCTATACGACGGGCACCATGTAGCATTGTGAAAATCACGATATCCTTCATCGACCCTTCTTCCTCATCAAGACCGATAGTCAACGCGACAATCTCACTTGACGCAAGCAAATTATACCATCTCCCATCACCTGATCGGGATGAAAGTAATCTTATAGTGACTGGCATGATATCAGCCTATCGAAGATAGTTCCTTGCATCACGGAATTCGCGCACAAGTTGGTTGTTAACATCCAACATACAGGTTAATTGTTGGCCGATCATTACATCGGTCTCATTATATACACCTGAGCTAAAAATTCGTAATTAGTTATCAGTCTCATGCTCAATGTCATATATGTAAAGCTGGGTAAACCAAGGGCACTGACCATCTAGCGGCATCAGCGATCCAATACAATGATGATTCTCACCCTTTAATCGAAACCTATAAGGACCCCTACTGTCGTTAATTCGATTGTCTACTTGACCGTAGGTTGAGGTGAACGAAAACCGAAAGTTGAATTCGTGGATATTTCTACAAAAATATTGGGACAACGGTCCACTAGAGTACTGAAGCAGCTGTTTTAGACTAGCATGCATATCGTGTTCAATTGGAAACTGAACCTTTCCATTCTAAAAATATATAGAGAAAGTGGGATGCCAAGGATTTTTATATCAAACACTCATCTCCATCTTCCAAACAACAGCTCCACAGTGTCCGAATGGGCAAACAGTATCGAGCGGACCAAAATCCTCCTTCTTCGAAACATTCCCTACACATTATTTAACGTAATCAAAATGATGTAACCCTCATAATTTCAAGATTGTTGTCATATGTAAAGAATAGAAGATGGATTTACTCTGATGTATCACTGCACCGACATTATTGATGACATTATCTTCATAGTCGAAGTTATAAGCATCCAAGACATCTGGTACATATGCGATACACACTAAGTAAATATGTGCAAGCACAAATCTATAGGACAATGAGCACTTGACATGCCTTCAGTTGTATCATCAATGGACCCAACACCATTGAACGGTATGGGTACTGTAGCATCACCAGGAACCCTGGGCCTTTTTTATTGGCGCACTTGAGAGCTCGACGACTCGCCAAACTCAAAGCGTCTCAGATTGAATGTATTATCTGACCCAACATGTGTCAAGCATGATTGTGGTTCAATAGGCGTTGATATGATATTATCAAGGCCTATCTTCACAACAGATGCCCTATTTGTTATATCCATAAAAGGTCGCCTTCTAGATGATCCAGAAGGAGTCTGAATGGTGTTAAGGTCTTGTGATAACAGACATGTTGTATCCTCATGTCCTTGCTAAGTACGACCCACACGCCTATCACATGTGACACTTACCAACGACTCACGACCTCTAACAGACGACATTAATCCAAGGCCATCATATATAGAACTGGCTACATTGGGATGAATGTTGACATTTTCATTCGCACATCTCAAACTTTGAGACGATTGAGTTTGCCGATTAAATGCACATTGACCGGATTTACGAGATCGTAGGATCTGAGCACGTCGTGCTTTTAACTCACGTGCATCCGTGTCCTAAACTATATTCCAACAATTATCTTTAAAACTAAGATATAAAGCAAAGCTAACGTAACTACAAGAATAATACAAGTATGACACATATGCATACAAATAAACTAACACAAGAAAAATTATTTAAAAACTACACTAATTTTATAAAACCATAAAATTATTTGATTAGTTTACAAACATTTCAAAACTTTATTGTTCAATATGAAATTTATATAACCAATATTACATGCATCTATAAATTATTATTTATTGAAAGATATTCCTTAATTTGTAGATTTAGAAGTTATATGTCCCAGTTTTTTAATCTATCCATGATATTAAATTTATAACATACTTGGGGCCAAAATGGAAGTTTTCTGTAAGTTTAGGGCAAATTTCAAACTTAAATATTACAAAAAATAGAAATTTTTTGTAATACTTAGTTTTGTAATTCAAAGTTTTTATAAATATTGGACCAAATTGGAAGGAATTCAAAAGTATGTTATCAAATCGGGATAATAAAAACTATTTTAATTATTTTTATATAACCATTAGTGAAGACATTAATAAAGTATCATTTATATAAAGTTTTCAATATAATTTAGTAAGTTAGAAGTTATAAGTCATAGTTTTTTAAGCTTTCGATGATTTTAAAGATAAAAAAATTATATTGAATATATTTATTGGACCAAATAGTTTTTTTTTGTAAACTTAGTATCCTCAGATTATTTTTTTAACTACCGGATCAAATTGGAAGGAAATTCAAAATTCATTGTCAAATTCATTTTTTTTTCAAAACAATTACAATACTATAAAATTTATAAAAAGGTTTATACCAAAATCCATGTTAATCAAAGTATAGTATGTTGCCTATATTAATGTTAAAAATCCTAAACCCCTAAAATACATTTTTTTCTTACAAAGTGTGTGGTTTAAATAAGTGGTTAATTATGCTAAAATTAAAACATTAGGGCCCAAGTGTACTGTTGAAAAATTAATTCTGCCAATTATAACTATTATTAAAGGTGGAGGACCAAATATGCAATTTTTTTCATAATTTCTCTGGAAATTATGAAAATGTCCCTAAACTTTAACAAAAATGGCCGGTTTCCATATTTAGAGTCATTTTCCCCTTCCCCTTGGAACCCTAGGGTTCCAAATCCGTCTCCACTCTCTGACTCACCCACTCCACAGGCGCAACTCCATCTCTCCATCTTCGCCATCTCTGCCAACATACCCTCTTCCTTCCCTTCACGCTCTGTTGTCGATCCACTGGTTCTGCTTCACTTTCTCCTTTGTCACCGCTATGTTTCGAATCCTTGAAACGACGCCAGCACAAGGCCCTTCCGGTCAATAGTGACCACCTGCCAATTTTTCTGGTAAATCTATGTCGGATATTTAAAATTCGGCAACGTTACGGCATTTGCGGCCAACTATTTTTTTTGTTTTTATTTTTATGTTAACTAGTACTTTCTCCGTCCGTGAAAGATTCATCCATTTATTTTGACAGTTTCACAGTATTTAATCTATGATTTATTTTCATTAATGTTTAGACATTGAAAATTAAATATTTCATATGTGTATCATAATTTGAAATCCAAATTTTTTAAATATATATATTTTTATTTTTTTTAACTATTTATCTTTAGTAAAATTTGAGTTAAATATTGAATTTTGAAACAGTAAAGTCAAACGGATGAATCTTTTGCGGACGAAGGGAGTATTTTTTATTTTAAGTTTAATATCTGGTTTTTATATATAACTTTAAATATAGTAAGAAACTTTAAAAAAAAAAAAATAGATCCAAGGTGTAGTAGGGTTAATCAAGTTCAGATCTGTACAGATCTACTTTGTTCATATGTGTACCGATTTTTTTTGGAAACAAAATAGATTTTTTTCTTTCCTTTTTTCTTACGGGTTTCTATCGGATTTGTTGTTGTGTAAAGTCATATTTAAGTTTCATTTTTTTTACTCCAGATCTAGGGTTTTTTTAGTAGCTCTTAACCCGCGGGAACATCTGTTCTAAGTATTGGAACCACTCCACCTATTTGCCTTGTTGTGTGATTGATTTCGATCCTCTGTCTACTTCTGAAGAACCAATGGTTTCATCTACAAATTATGTCTGGGCTTGTTTTGGGCCTGTTTGTGGGCCTTATTCTGGTCAGCCATTTTGTTAGCCTACTGGGTATTATCTGGGCCTGATATGGTGATGTGTTTGGGCCCTGATTAAATGACTCTATGTGGGCCACTAAGTACTACTGGGCTCGGGCCTGGGACCGGGTCTGGATCAGGATCTGATCTGGTTTTGGGTGGTGTCCGAATTGAATCAGGGTTGTACTCCGGGTCAGATTCAGATCGGGTCTGGGTTATCCTGGGTCTGTTTCCGGTCCAATTCAGGTTTGTTCATCGATCTGGGTCAGTTCGATTCGGGTTGGGTTAGGCTCTGATATTCTGACTTGTTTATCGATATCCTAGAAAACTATTCTCACACGTGGACTACACGAAAAGGTATTAATTTTTTAACTATTGAATTACAATTATTTAGATGTATTATGGCTATTATTTTTTTCAAATCTAACTTGTTTTTTTTTTTCAATTGCATATTTAATCATGCCCGAACAACATTCAATCGAGGAGTGGATCTTGAGGATATTGCCCAACAACTACATATATAGGTAGAATTAATATTCTAAGCATAATACTAATTTTTCTGAAAGTAAACAATATGCATTTGTGGTATGATATATTATGCATGAGATCTTAGGGTGCGTTGCATACATAGACATTCAGTAAATGATTAACCGAGAGAATATATTAGAATAAGTTTAGTATAATTTTCCCAAATGCAAAACAATGTCATATGTGATACTCTGTATTATGCTTCAGAATTTAGGGTTTCGTGTATAACTAACATTATGTCACCACCCCTCCGAGTCACTTGTCGGAAAAACTGTGCGGAAGCGAATATTCGAAGCGGCTGATGATGTCGAAACGGAGTTCGTCAAAACTTGCGGTCCCGAAAACCCGCCCATTTTAAAATTTTCTTAACATAATATTCCTAACGCGTTATTACAGGTTTTAAGGCGTTTCATTTACTTAATTGCCTAAACCTTCGCCCAGAAACATGTTAGAGGTTTTACAGGATATCGTGCGTCGTAATAGAATTTAAACTTATACATTTATCTGAACTATATGCATGCATACTATCCTACAGAGCCGTAACTACCGAGACTACATATGTACTTGCCTGCGGGGTCAGTCGACACGATCCCCGGTGATCTCACAAGATACCGCTGATGCTGAAACATGAGCTCCTGAAAATGTTAATTATAGGGTGTGAGTCCTCGAAAGGTACTCAGTAAGGGTCGGTAAGACTAGCAGATAAAAATGCTGAACCTGCAAAAAAGGTTAGCATAACATATGTCCCGAAGGACTGATCACAATCTGTCAACCGAATCCGAAAGCCCAGATAATACTTACGACAAATCCCGGGCGGCCGTCGCCGAGCCGGGTCAGAAAGAATATACATAGATGCTAATTATACTAAGAACGCATGGTACCAGCGAAGGGGTGTACATCCCTACAGAAGTATCGTAAGTAACAACCTGATCAAAATGGTACAGGCGAAGGGGCAGCACATGAGCGTGTACAAAATGTTAACGTAGCCAGAAATCACAGAACCTGCATACTACTAACCTTATCATGTAACTAGTAATTTCCCCCAGGAGTCACTGGGCCCCACCCTCGACCCGAGTACTAGCCATTTACAAACCTAATATGCATAAGTAAAATCGATAATGCATATTAAGAAAGTAGCTCCCCTTACCTTAGAAATTGGTATTATCTACTGAAGCTCCCGCAGCTCCACAGATATACCCGGTCAAATTAGAACCTAATCCGACAAATAACATAACAAATGAATTTTAGTTTCAAACTAAAATTCCTTACTTAACAAACCTTGTCA
>JBBYHH010110767.1:0-14813 GCA_038382905.1 Daphne laureola
ATCTTGTGTTAAACAATCTGTTTGACCTTATGAACTTATTGCCATCAACCGGCCTCACTATCAAAACCTAGCGGCGATGTGCTATGTTGTGGCCTTCACTGTCATCGCCGTTGGCTGGTCCCCAATGTGGTTTTTGTGTCCGTCCGCTTCTACTGGTGGCACAAGGACACCCCTCCTCCCTGGCCAAGCGCTTGGTGGCATGGGGCTTCTTCTCACCTACCGGCATTGCGGGCTTGGGTGTTCTCTTAGTCTCGAGTGGGTTGAGCAACTCAGATGGTTGTTGTCGGTCATGACGTCTCTATGTCGGCCTTCCCCATCCCAGTGATGTCGATTTTAGGGCTCGGCCTTGCTGTTTGGAATCGGGTTGGGTGGTTGCACGCTTTGGAGGGTGTCACGATCTTCACCTGTATCGATTTCAGGAGCTGCTTCTGTTGTACTTCCATGGCTACGTGTTGGTCGAGGGTCAACCCATTGTTTGGTCTATCATCCCTTGGTTTCGTTGATTTTAATCGGTTTGTTGATGGGGTAGGGTTGAAGGTACATCAAATTGTTTGGTCTCGCACTTCCAACGGTTGGTTTGGTGGCGGGGGCTACTCTATTGTTGTTGGTCGAGGGTTCTCTCTTGGTTGCTTCGCTGGTGTCTCTTGGCCTCTTGCAATTGTGGTAGCTAGTGGTGTTTTGAAAGGTTTGTGGTGGTTGTTGGGTTTCGTAGGCTCTGGTTGCGGGAGGAAGAAGGCATGATTCAATGAGAAGGGTTTTGGTGTGGTTAGCGATCAACTGGCAGGATTCCGCGGATGGGCTAGCGGAATGACGAAGGATGGTTAGGTGATGGGGGTGGTTGTGGTTTTTTTGGTAACGTACGGCAAGACTAAGCGGAGCATCGTCCTGCCTTGCGTCATGATCTACTATTCTGGGAGTTGTCTGGTTCGTGGGTCTCCCTGGATAGTTCTGGCGTCGATGAATTTAACCCCTTGGTGTTACCAAGAACTTAGACCTTCTAAGACAACTCGAGTCATACGACGTGACATAAATTGGTATCAGTTTTTCATGATCTTGTTTGGCGCATGGATCTTTGTACCAGCTTGGCAGACGTTCTTAGGTGTAGAGGACCTCTACTAATCAGTCAATGGACTATAAAGCTATTAGAGTTAACATCTGTTAGACTGCTCTCTCACACTCTCTCTTACATCTTTGGTATTTTGATTCAGTCTTATAGAATGTTTTACTATCAATAAATGCATTGTTTTTTTTTCTTTTCTTTTTTATGGTTTCTTGCTATTTCATTAGGTTACTTTCTCCCACCTGCGTGTGGTCTTCTTTCTCGTTTGTTGCTTATTTTTCAAACTTTTTTCACTTTATTTTCACCTCGTTTGATAATATGAAGCTTTTTCCTCAAAAAAAAAAAAGAGGGTAACTTATAAAACCCTCACAGATTAGGTGAAACCTCTAGTTTTCTTCTTTGATTTTTGGAAACCTGCAAAAAAAAATCTAAGATACTGTAAAATCTTCAACTACCCCTCTCAACAGTTAATCTCGCTTAAGTTTTCGTTAAATTTATGGAGAAATCACCTAATTACATCCTAAATATTTTAACCCTAACTATTATACTCTAACATTTTGGATGTAATTAAGTGATTTTTCCACGAATTTAACAGAAAATGTAATTATGTTAATTACTGAGAGAGATAGGTGAAGGTTTAACAATACTATAAGGGAGTTTTTTTGTAGATTTTCCAAAATCAAAATAGAAAACTAAAGGTTTCATAACTTCAAGGAATTTTCAAAAATCAAAGAGAATTCCAGTTTCAGATAACTTGGGAGTTTTTGTAAGCTACCAACAAAAAAAAAGTGGAGTTAGTATGATTTGAGTTGATGGGAATTAGTGTAAATAGTAAGAAATGTAGAGGAGGTAAGCTGTAAATATGAAAGCAGAGGAGCAGCGAGTATGTCTGAGATATTTGTGGGCTCCACTCCAATTTTGGTTTTCGTTACGAACGAACGCTTCAAACGGCATAATTTCCCGGCGAAAAAGAATCAAATCCCAAAACACTCACCACCATTTTTCTGCAATCCAAATTCCTCCTTACCACCTTCTTCTTCTTCTTCTTCTTTCTTTTCTTGATCTATTCTTCTTTTTCTGCAAATCTTGATACAATCTCTTCTTCTTGCTGTTTCATCGCTTCTTTTGTTTTGTTTTTTTTTTGCCCCTCAAATGCCCGATTCAGACAAGCGAGGCTGAGAGGGGGACCGATCTGATTTCGAGGGATTGCGGCGACGGAGATTCCGTCCTCAGGTGCAACAGATCTGAGGCTAAGAAGCTTTTTCTTGATAATTTCCTTAATTTGTTTCTCCTCTTTTGATTTTCTGCCGCCGGATCGAGGATGAGCGCTTCCAGGTTCATCAAATGCGTCACCGTCGGCGACGGTGCCGTCGGAAAGACTTGCTTGCTCATCTCCTACACCAGCAACACTTTCCCCACGGTATTCTACTCATTCTGGAAAAAAAAACTTTTAAATTCAAATTTCTGATACGATTAGTAGATATTAATTTTTTTATTTCATCAGGATTATGTCCCAACGGTGTTTGACAATTTCAGTGCAAATGTTGTGGTTAATGGGAACACCATCAATCTTGGTCTCTGGGACACTGCTGGTAAATTTCTCTTTTTCTCGGTGAAATCACAATTGAACCCTATCATTTGGTAATCTGTTGGACCTGAGTTGGAGATTGTAGCTTGCTGTTTGCTATTGGATCTGAACCAACGTTATCATTAAATTGTTGAAGGATGCATAAAATATGTGAGTGAGTTTGTGCTACTGATCTGAAACAGGACAGGAGGACTACAATAGACTAAGACCTTTGAGCTATCGTGGTGCTGATGTATTCATACTCGCATTCTCCCTCATTAGCAAGGCTAGTTATGAAAATGTTGCCAAAAAGGTGAGACTTCTTTTTGGTGGAGGAATGAAATGGGGGAAATAAAATCATCTTTATCTTCATATTTAGTTCTTGATGTGAGAAATACTCTGACAAAATTACCTTGATTTGCTTCTCCCTTTCTAGTGGATTCCTGAATTAAACCATTATGCACCTGGAGTTCCAATTGTGCTTGTTGGGACAAAGATTGGTAAGTCATCATATATATGAGCTTTTTTTGTTTTATCAAGGTTGCTCAATTGCATCATTTGCTAGTGGTAATTAATTAATTCCCCACTGTATATACTCCTTCAGTGCCAAGCTTGTTGTCACAATATATAATAAAAAAAAGTATCCGAAAGAAAATGACATTTTTTCACTTTTGTTTTATTTTAGTCCATTTTTACCCATGCACATGTACTCAATCAAAGAGTCTTGTGAGTGGGTTGGGAGGGATGAGAATGAGTTTGGAGGGGTACTGATGGAAATGTATGTAAAATGAGTTTGTAACCAAAGACAATCTTGATCTATATAAAAAAGCTAAAAGTGATAACCCATTTGGGACGGAGGGAGTATCTACTAAATAGTGAAACAGATTTCAATTGTAAGAATTTAGCATTATGTTAGTTCTTCCTTGTTGGTTGCTGCTCTTGATGAATCCAATAAATGTATCTGTATTTGAATTTGAATTTTACTTACTTTTCTGCATATCTTATTAAAGTATCTTAATACAAATTCTCTGAACAAATTTATTCTGTTCAGTCACTTATATTAGCCTGATAATCATCTTCTGAAGCATGTGTGTGTTTGTTAAAGTCATGTTGCTTATAATGAGCCAGATCTTAGGGATGATAAGCAGTTCTTAGCGGACCACCCAGGTGCTGTGCCCATAACAACTGCCCAGGTGAGGGTTCATCCATCTGCCTTTCTCTAGTTGGTTATTATGTCACTGTCTTGAGCTGCAAGTATAAGTTTCTTGTTACATTCTTAAGGGTGAAGAACTCATGAACCAAATAAGTGCACCGGAGTACATTGAATGTAGTGCAAAATCCCAACAGGTGCCTTGCCTTGCCTTGCATAACACTCTACCTTGCTTGTTCATATCTTCTTCCTGTGTTACCAAAAGGGTTTCATCTCTACGATGCAGAATGTGAAGGCGGTGTTTGATGCAGCGATTAAAGTCGTGCTTCAGCCGCCCAAGGGGAAGAAAAAGAAGGGCAAATCGCAGAAGGCCTGCTCTATATTGTGATTCGGACGAGCTGAACAAATTTGTCTCTTCGGTCTCTTATACACAATCCCTTCATCTCATATTGCATTTCTTTGTGTCGAAGTGCCTATATTGTTATCTAGACAAACAAAAGATCCTCTGTCCTGCAGGTTGCTCTTGATTTTGGAATTAATTTGTTGTAATATCAAACTGCTGGAAAAAACGGGGAAAAAACAAAAAATGGTTTCATACCTTTCGGGGAAAAAAAACCCTAGTTCTGATTTGCTTTTGTGAGGTAATGTATGTAATGATGGGGTTGTGAGAGTGTTCTTTTATATTTGTATTTTCCTGTTATTCTTTGTAGTAGTTTATGGTACTATGATATTCACTGTAGATGAATCCTTGACAAATACTCCTTCCATATTTTTAAAGATATACTATTTTTATTTTAGGCTGTTATTTAAAGATTGTCTTATTTTCTATTTTAATAAAATTTATTATGTGAAAGTACCTAACTATCTCTAAATATTAGTGGGGTTATCTTATTTTCACTTTCACTAAAAGTATGTTTAGGATTTTCACAACTTAACTCTCATTTTTATTTATTTATTATTATTATTAAATTTTCTTAATTTTTGTGTAAAAATAAATTGTGCATCTCATCATTTACAAATCTTTTGCCCAAAATATATCCTTCCGTCTCCTATCCTCACCTTGTCTCTTCTCATCCACAAATCCTTCTGATTCTGGTGATTCATGGCTGCTGTACCCAAAGTGTCAACCTTCTCAAATCTCTATTTTTTTTAGCTAGGAACCTAGGATCAAGGGAACAAAACCGTCTGTAATGATGGATGGGTCACAAAGATGAGCCAATAACGCCAGTGGAGATTCTTATTGCTGCCATTCATCTCTTTCTTTTTTTCTTCAATCAACAAAATTTTGCTCTAATTGGAACCGAGGAAACTCCTCTTTTTTTGCATTCATGATGTGTTATTATTAATTTATGTTATCACTATTAATTATATAATTGTCATTATTTATTATAAAATGTAACAATTTATAATTAATTGAAATATTAATAATCAATAATGTTATATTACGTATGTTGGAATGGAATCAGAGTTTCCTCTAGTGTCCTTTTATCCAGCAAGTACAGCAACAATGAGTCCGTTTTAAAAATAATTATTTCAATTAATTGTAACAGTTATAACTAATTTAAAAAAAATTACCGTGAATAATTTTTAAAAAAAAATCAAGTAATTACTTAAAAAAAAAAAAAATTGTTACCAAACAAATCCGATAATAAAAGACCACACCGTTGGTTGTAAATCAATCAAGCGCCGAAAGAAAAAGATCACAACAATGGCGACTCTACTACCTTTCTCATCCTCTTCCCTATTCCTATATTCTTCTCCGCCTTCCAATTCCAACCCTTTCCTTCGCTCCTCTTTCTTCTCCTCTTTCTCTCCTTCTTCTTCTTCTTCTTCTTCTTCTTCTTCACTACCTCCTCTTCGGTACACATCATCAACCTCCCGGCGCTTCTCTGCCACTTCTTTCGCCGTCAAGGCAGAGAAGAAGAAGGTCCTTGTAGTCAACACCAACAGCGGCGGCCACGCCGTCATTGGCTTCTACTTCGCCAAGGACCTACTTGCTTCTGGTCACGACGTCACCATCCTCACCGTCGGTGACCAAGGATCCGATAAAATGAAGAAACCTCCATTCAATCGCTTCTCCGTAAGTCACGTTTCGGTAATTAATTCACATCTTCGGTTCACATCCGTCGCTCTGATTTTGGAATCGTTGCAGGAAATTGTGAGCGCAGGGGGCAAGACGATCTGGGGAGCACCGGCAGAGATTGGGACAGTCGTGGGAGGAGCAACTTTTGATGTGGTTTTGGATAACAATGGCAAGGATTTGGATGCTGTGAGGTTCGTCTTTCTTCTTCTTCGTTTGTTTCTAATTCAAGAAAAAAACAGGATAATAATTAATAATACGCTTTACAGTTTCATTCATAGCCTTGTGTTGTGTATGTAATGTATGTGGTGGACTAGGCCGGTGGCAGATTGGGCGAAAAGTGCAGGCGTCAAACAATTTCTGTTCATTAGCAGTGCTGGGATCTACAAACCCACTGATGAGCCTCCTCATGTGGAAGGGGTATGATGATGAATCTCATTCATTGCTTGTTGTTTTGTGAGTGAATATAGGCTTGAAAACGAGTCGAGTCCAGCTGAGTAGCAGGTTGTTCATGTTAGGCTTGAAAATTATATTGACCCATAAATTGTGTTCAGGCTTGACTTGAAAATAATATAAACGAGCTCGAATGAGTTTTAAATCAATCGAGTTTGAGTCGAGCTCGAGTTGTTTACGAATATCAATGAAAAAAATTGGGATAAAATCGAGCCGAACCAAGCCGAGCACTAAATTATTCATGTTAGGCTTGATAAATTTATCGAGTTTAGAATTTTGTTCAAGTTTGACTTAAAAATAATTTAAACGAGCTTGAACAAATTTTTAATCGAGCCGATCTCAAGCTGTTCATTCAATTTTCACCCTTAAGTGGATATGCTATGCTTGGCCTGGCCTGGCTGATGAGATTCTCACCACTTGTGAAGGATGTTGTAAAAACAGATGCTGGTCATGTTGTGGTGGAGGGATACATCGCCAAAACTTTCGTCAGTTGGGCTGCATTCCGGCCACAATACATGATCGGATCCGGGAACAACAAGGATTGCGAGGAGTGGTTCTTTGATCGTAAGTGAACGTGTGTGTTTGTCTGGTAACAGTTCTTCCAACTAGCTGTTGCGTTTTGGAAAAAAAACTATTTGCAGGTAGTTTTTTTTGCGTTTAACTGTAACTGCTTGATCTGAATTATTAAAAACTATCTAAAACGTCATAGCTAATTGAAATAGTCATTCTGAGCAGAGCCTTGAACTTGCTGTTACAGCTGTTGGTAACATTGTAAGTAATTATCTTTGGTGTGTGCAGGAATAGTAAGGAACAGACCAGTGCCAATCCCAGGCTCAGGAATGCAGTTGACTAACATTGCTCATGTTAGGGACCTGTCATCTATGCTAACTCTGGGGG
The DNA here is from genome assembly GCA_038382905.1 of Daphne laureola. Classification (NCBI taxonomy): domain Eukaryota; kingdom Viridiplantae; phylum Streptophyta; class Magnoliopsida; order Malvales; family Thymelaeaceae; genus Daphne; species Daphne laureola. Next base: position 7,208 of record JBBYHH010110767.1, read on the forward strand.
TTGAAAATCCTGAGGCTGCATCTGGTAATATTTTCAACTGCGTGAGTGATCGTGGAGTGACTCTAGATGGAATGGCCAAATTATGTGCCCAAGCTGCAGGCTTACCAGTTGAGATCATACATTACGATCCCAAAGCGATAGGCGTAGATGCAAAGAAAGCTTTTCCTTTCAGGAACATGGTAATCACATGACTAAACCTAGTTTCAGGGCATAATGCGGTCTTTTCTCCAACCTAGTTGTGATGATTCAGAAACTGTTCCAACTTTTCTTGTGTTATCATGTAGCACTTCTATTCAGAACCAAGAGCTGCCAAGGACATTTTGGGGTGGACAAGCACTACCAACCTTCATCAAGACTTGAAGGAAAGATTTGAAGAGTATGTGAAAATCGGTCGGGATAAGAAGGCAATGCAGTTTGAGATGGATGATAAGATAATGGAGTCTCTAAAAGCTCCTTTGCCTGCTTAACCAGATCAAACAGGTAACCTGTAGTATCTATGTATATCTATGTCTTGTATCTAATTTATCATTAACAAGTTCAAATTTTTAATCAGAAAATTCTGTTCTAGGAAAACAGATTAGATTCCTTAAGATCCGTTTAGTTGTGGAAAATGTTTTCAGTTTTCATTTCTAAATTTTTTTTTTGTAAATGTTGGATTGCATAACTAGCTTTCAAGTGATGGAAAATTTTGTTTTCCAAATATTGAAAAACTGTAGAATTAAACTAGGAAACTTTCAAATAATGTTTTCTAGTTTAATATTACAGTTTTTCAATATTTGAAAAATAAGATTTTCTATCATTTAGAATTTAATTATACAATCAAATATTTACAAAGAAAATTTAGAAATAAAAACCGGATACGAAGGAAATTTAGAAATGAAAACTGGAAACGGTTTTGACAACTAAACGCTATATAAAACTACAACAGATTTTTCTCACTAGCCCTCATTTCATTCCTTCGAATACAAGTAAACATGTATACATTTATAAAACGAGAAAACCAAATTGAACACAAGAAAACAGAGAGACACAAAAACAGGGTCTTAAAAAAAAACTGGTAAACAGAAACTGAAACACTTTGCATTCACATAATGGCACAAGCATTGGGATTCTCATCACTGAAAGCAGTGGTATACTTGACCTCAAAGGAGCTAGCTCTAGCAAGCGGCGCGGCGTCAGGGTCGCCGGCGATGACGTTCCGAACGTAGCCCGGCGGCGATTTCTTGTCGTAAGCCTCAGGGGCGTAAGGGTGAGGCACAACATCAAACGGCACGTAAGGCCAGAACTCTGCTTTCTTCCCCGTGCGGTGGCGGACACGGTGGAGCACCTTCTCCGGCTCCACGTAACCCACCACCGTCAGCTTGCTCTGTTTCGGCTCCACCTCCACTCGCTCCACCCCTTTCATTCCTTCCACCGATTTCTTCACCCTCCGCTGGCAACCTTCGCAGTCCATCTTGACCTTTATCTCCACCGTCTGGTTTCGCCATTTTTCAGATCATTAATCGGAGAAGTTTGATGATTTAGGTTGGGATTTGAGGAATATCGTGAAAAACAGAGTGGTTCAAGACTTACCTGGATCTGCTTCCTTTTTAGCTTCTTTTTGGTATGGAAGTGAGGGAGCAAGTCTTCGCACAGTTCTGAGCAGGAATCCAGAAAACCCATGTCAAAGAATTGATCTTTTTTATGTTTCTGGGGAATTACCCAACTGACTGGTTGGTGTTTGATTCTTCGAATTTTGAGTAGCTGAATATCGCAGAATCTAGAACGTAGAGGTTCTGGAGAACTCGCTTCGGTTTTATGTAAGGGATTATTCGACTGTAGCCATTAAGCTTTTGAAACTATTGACAATAGCCCCCTCCAATGTTGATTATTGTATTTTGCCCATCTTCCATCGGACTTGTCCAGTTGACCTAAGTTTGAGAATTAATTTCAGGTTGAGCCAAATAATTTCATCAAAATGTCATCAAAAAAACCATCAAATTAACTATTTTGCTCAAATTTCCTTCTACATGCATGATACATCACATCAATTCCAAATAGGGTAAAGTACATATTTTTAGACTCTTACTTTTTTATTTTGGTTTCATTTTAAAAATTCATTATATTTTAATGTTATAATCGTGGTTTTATGTCCTATTGAAATCTTGGCATTAATTTATCAGTTAAACTTTCCGTTTAACTGATGAGAAATTAAGAAAATATCATCATTAATTTATCAGTTAAACTTTCCGTTTAACTGATGAGAAATTAAGAAAATATCATTACTTAATTAATAACGTATTTCTTGAACTTATGATAATTTTTCAATTTTACAAACTAGTTTAGTTTCTTACAAACAAGTTGTAGAATTTATCTTCTTCTACTCCTATCACGGGCTCTAGACCTTCCACCGATGCCACCACCTTGCCTCGCCTCCATTCCCTTAACCTCCGTGAGCACGGTGTCTTGTCCGTCCAATTTCTCTACCATGTACAAAGTGCTCTGGCATCCTGATGGCTCTGGCTGAAAGAAACTTGATTCACAAAACCTGGAGAACCCACTAAATCTAGAAAGATACAGATTAGTAATCTCATGCAAAGGAAGCTGGGCCGACTTAAGGAAAGACGAATTCAAGACGAAATGAGTAGGGCCGAACTATATCACGAATTCAAGACGAAACAAACATCTATTCTGAGAATTTTGGTCCATAACCCTAAACAAGGTGGTCTGTTTCTTTTTGTCGACGACGGTTGTGTGCAGTTCATAAATATGCAGCGACAAAGACCCAACCGGCGGAAAATTCCAGTGCTGTTAAGATTTGTGGCGGCCTAAACCCAGGTAGGCATATATTTTCGGGGGATGCTTAGCAGGGACTAAACTCCGACGATTTTTTGATGGATTCCAGCCCGGATTCAGCTACCACCCTCATTCTCGGCGTCTTTTGTGCCATCGATTGTCGGCGACAATCCTAAAAAATTACAACACAAACATGGAAGAAAGTAGAATCAAGAAGCGTGCAAGATTTCGTGGAGGTATGGCTTCATCGCAATGATTTGAGTCCCATGCACCGATTGAGATTCCATGCCGCCGACTAAAATCAAGCGAGCAAGATTTCATTGATGATCCAGCGAGTTGGATGTAGCATGGAAGTTCTCACGTTTCAGACAAAGAATACCGGTGAAAAATCAAACTTTTACCATGAAATTGATTGATTCTTATAAATTTAAAGATTTAGTTATTAATTAATTTAGGAATATTTTAATCATTTCACTCATTTAACATTGTATTTAACGGATAAATTAAAAGCAGGACAGGACTTCAATAAGACACAACCACAACTATAAGATCAAACATCATGAATTCTTAAAATGTGATCAAATAAGACATACATTAAACTAAAAATGTACTTTACCCATTTCAAATACCTCACTTCTACACCAAATTATCACACAAAGAACACACCTTAATCCGATACTGGAGTAATTAGAGGGGTCCAAAACATCTACCTACATGCGCTAATGCGTAAAACTGAGAGTTTAGATTTAGGAGAGTTTAAACAAATTAAAGTAAAACCTAAACTTACATAGGTAAATCTAATTGAGAGGAATCTTAAACTACTAGAATTTCCAAATAAACTCGTAACAAATAGAGTGGAATAAAGTCACATAATTCATGTAGTCAACCCCAACGAGTCGGAATTAAGGCTCAGATTATTAATTGATTGATATAGTAATGTCTGTCAAATGTCGCAACTAGTAGTTCTTAACTATGAAGATTAGGGGAGCAATATACAGTATCCGTTAGACCCTGCAAAGTTGCTGTTAAGATTAGTGTATAGGACAGAACACAACAATACTTTACAAGGACATGTACCTATAATTCACTCTATTAAGCACAAAAGCAACTAGTTAATACTCCATCCGTTCCAGAATTATTGAAACGTTTCTTTACTGTTTTCAAAGTATTTAATCTACGATTAATCTTCTTTCAAGTTACCAGTATCTGTAACAGTAGAAGGGTTAGGGTATACACTAGTAAGACTAAAGCAACAAACTAACAATGCAATATTTCATAAAAAATAAAAGAAAAAACTAACAATGCAATATAAAAATATAATAAGTAGAAAATAAAGATGCACACATACCTATCCTACAGGATGCTACTCTATTCATCACAGAAATAACAAAACAACAACAATACAGACAGTAGGATCAATTAGGACAGCAACACAGTGAGCTCACAAGTATCAGAAACAAAATGAGAATAATCACTAGTTCAGTAAGACATTTAATTATGGACTATGAAACCTGTGATGGTATGGTTGAAAACGTTGCTTCATGATCTCGCAACCGAACAGGTTGAACTAATGAAGATATATTGTGGCAATCAAGATGCAATTAGTATTGCATCGAACCCTATGTTTCATGAGAGAACCAAACACAGAAATTGATTGTCATTTTGTAATAGAAAAGATGCAGACACAAGATAAAAAAACCTTAAAACATACTTCATCAAAACATGAACGTTAGGAAGAGATCAGTTTCAGTTACTTGCTAGCAAGTTGGGTATCATAAATCCTCATGCTCTCACTTAAGGCAGAGATGGCAGCTGTGTGTTACTTAAGAGACTGCATCATAGTTCTAACTCTTTAATTTTGTTACTTATTCACTTTTTTTAGTGGATTTCTTTATCTCAAGTAAACATGATTTGGTGGCAAATATTCCAAAGTTGTTTAAATTAGACGAAGAACTCTTATTTTTCAGTTGTAACTCTTGTACTCCTGCTCAAGGTTGTAATCAATGAAATACACAAAATACTCAAAGTAAATCTCTACAGGACATAAGCTTGACATTGTGAAACCTATTCAATATCCATGATAATGTAGGATATGGACCTCATCACCAAGCAACTCAAGATTGAGGCCGAATTTCCTGCCAATTTACTGATCGAGAGTACAATTGAAAACGGGAGGTATGATCAAGAGTCACCAATTTGATCAGTTTATTAAAGCTGTAAGGTGAACAAATCAGCTTCATTGTATATGGTAGTAAGTGCTACTATATATATTGATCAAAGAAACTGAGCCTGCTCTGTGAAAAGTATGGTTAGATAATTGTATCATTAAATAGGCATATACAATGAATCGAAAAAGTGAAACAAAGACATAAGATAGTTAAATTACAGACACATCCAAGCTTGAAGAACGATTGAGGAATGACTTAAAATGATTCTTTTCAAGCATGGGCTTTCGGATCTTTTACTACAAACTGTCAAGTATATATCCATTGTAAAGAAAGCACAGAACCAGAAAGTGTATGTTTGTGATGAACATCTAACCAGGGGATGGTTGCATTTCACCATTAGAGATTACATCATAATGGTGGTTGATCTGAGTGAAGTGCCAGCCATTATGATGACCGGTAACAGTGTGTTCCTGGTAATCTTGATCATCGAAATTAATGCGATGGGGCTCTGCTGGTGGCAGAATGATTTCTAAGCTATCATCATCATCAGAATCATCAGCATCCTCATCTGAACTCTGATCATTTGAAGCAGCATCCTTAGGATCGGAATCGTAGTAGTTGGAATCACTAATTTCCTTTGTATTCCTTGAAGTAAAATCTTCAGGTAAAGCTTTTCTACATCTCTGATTGTATGTTATTCCACCATTTGTAATTTTCACTGCAAAAAATTACAAATGGAAAAAAGGATTAGTGTCCATCTTACTGCCCTAGCCTTGCTTTACTTTCAAAACACTTGAATCAATGCCTAAAAACATGGACACTTTTGAGGAAGATTTGTTCCTTTTTATGTGATATACAAAGCTTGTAACTTTGGTGCACAAACATCATCAAGAATTTAATAAGTACAATGCATTTAGTATTCCATTAAAAGTTGTGGGTTAGTAGGCTTACCAGGAGAGAAGAGAGTGAATAACGTGAAGAGCAGCTTAGCGTTCATATCTCAACTGATTCTACAATCACCAGATCCTGGAAATTAAATCCCAAAAAAATAAAAAATCAAACCTTGGAGCACCAAACTAATTAAAGCTCTCAACTTTATATATCAGATGGTAAGTAATTACATACATGAATGAAGCCGACAATTATTGTCTGACACTGGTGAAGCTCATTAGGGTAGCCTTGGCTTTGGGTTTGGGTGATAAAGCGGCAACAATGGCGGTCTTCTTTTCCTGTGCTTGTGAAGAGCTGATGATGATTCAGGGTGTGAATAATATATTGTGATAATTTCATTGAGATTCTTTGAGGCATTTCTTGTTTCAATCGAAATTAATCCGAGGTGACATTGTTTTCTCTAGGGGTTCCTGCCTAATGTCACCTGTCATACAGTACTGATCCTTTCAACGCAAAAAATAAAAATAAAAAAATGTTTTGTCTTTGGGTTGTATTATACTATTATTCTTATTAATCATTTTAGGGTGCCCTTAAAACACACCTTAAATATTTAAGAATACAATTTATTTACAATTCATATCATTCTCCTTATATCCACTCTCATCCAACTCGTTAGGGTAGGTGGGGTTGCCTTCCTCACCAAATTATTAAACAAAACAAATTCCACGAAACTAGAGTTTGGAGATGATAAAGAATAAACGATATGATAAAAAAATAAAATATAATTTTTGTGTAACTATTCTCTTTTTTTAGGAGAGGTAATACTGTGCAACATATATAATTCAACATTCAATATAAATTATTTTTAAGTCATTTTAAGAATTGTGAAAAGTTCTGATTATTGTAAGAAGTTAACTGATCTAATACTGAAAAATTGTGATTTATTGTAGAAAGTTAATGATACAACAATAAAATTCATATTTATTGTAAAAAAAAAGGATCATTGTACCTATTTGATGAACCACTATTCTTATTTATTGATCTTTTGTAGTAAATTAGTTATTCGCAGTAGAAGAGTTGTGATCCCATAATATAAATGTGGTGATTCCGTAATAGAAGAGTAGTGATCAACTATAAGAGATCGTGATCCTGTACTAGAAAATTGTTGATCCCAGCTAGAGTTTCATGACATTTGTAAATCATGATCCCGGTATATAATGATCTCAGTATCAGTTTTATGATCCTAAAATAGATTTCATAATGATCCCAGTACAAATACTATGGGATGAAGAGTAAAAAACATGTCGACCACTACAACACGTTTTGTGATAGGGGACGTAAAAATTTGATCCCATATCTCATTTATTTGTCACCAATAGTTGTAGAAACAAATAGAAAATCTGACTCTACTATTGGTGTTGTTAAAACCTTTTAGAGACTAACAAGAAACATTTATATATGTCTCCTTAAAAAACCAATTTGTAACAATTGTAATTGTCTTTAAATTGTGGAAGCGTTTGTGACTCAAATTTGTATTCCGGAACAAATGAAACTGTTGCCAAAGATGAAAGCGCCTAAGTCATTAACTTATATTCTTGACACATAAAATTGTTGCTAGTTGTACATAATTGATTTTGGAGATCCATGGTAAGAGAAATTTATATGTTCCTAATTTCAAAAACTAAGATAATCGTACATGCATTAATATATAAGATGAAAACCATCAAAGTATTCTAGTCTTCAACAAAAGAAGCTAATACAGAAAGAAGTTC
>JBBYHH010110878.1:0-14813 GCA_038382905.1 Daphne laureola
ATTAAGCACAAAGAGCATCAGTTTGAGAACTCCATCATTTTGTAAGGTTTCAGAAAAAGAGTGCATAATTAATTCATCATAACATGTGTATCATGTTTATAAGGTAGAACTTCATAATGCAACGAGAGTACATCGTTATGGTCACCAAAGACATCATGTTGAGAGATTGAAGAAAATAAGTGCATCATTAAGTCCTCTGAACGAGTTCATCATTTTTGTGAGGTGGAGCATCGCACTTGAAACAACGAGCATCATTCGTGACACCAACAACATAATTTTTAACCAATACATCATACTTTATCCAATAACGAAGAGCATCATAATTTTACACAAGGGCATCATTTGTGACATCAAGCTCATCATTTTAAATCAAGATATCATATTTTATCAACAAGTGTATCATCGTATTCTATAGAATGAAATGTTTGCATCAGGCGCATCATAGTGCTTCGGGAACACATCATATTGTTGTTTGAGAGCATCACTTTGGACTGTTGAACAAATGTGTCAGACCGATGGTTTTTATCACCGGAGGAAAGCCGGTGACTGATTTTGTTGTTGTTTTTGTTGAATTTGCAAAGAAGGAATGTCGATCAGTTTGATTCCTCTCTAATTTCGGTGTTGTGCGTCAAAGGAATGACGGATCGTGGTAGATTGAGCGATTTCGAAATCGTCGCCGGAAAACATGGCGTGTTGGCGGAGCGTGTTCTTCTGCGTTTCTTCTTTCATTCTTTTATCTAGAGGCATACATAGTGTGTCATAGACACAACGTATCCACACTCTAAAATTAAATAGGCGTTCAACACATTTAAAAAATTATAAAGATCAATTTGAGCATTTTAACCAAAATTTCTGTTAAGATTTGACAGAGGTTAAACAACATGTATAGATTTGCAACAAACTCATATTTTAAAGCCATTTTTACAACAAAATTTTATTTAGATATTTGATTTGCAACAATGGATATAATTTAGATATAGATTTACAATTTACTCCTTGTCATTTTATTTCATAGAGGTTAATTAAATGTTATAAAATGTTAATCAACCTTCTTAAAATGGCGATCAAGATGTAAAATGTGTCGAACAATTTCTGTTACTATTGACATTTTAGTTTTATAAAGATTGTTGATCAAATACTACTATTTATTTTTTTCAAAGGAAAACTTGATATGTTAATATTTGCACCCAATCAAACATACTATCATCTTTGAAAAGTTAATTTATTTATTTTGCTATTTTCAAGATATTTAATCTATGATTTATTTTTATTAATATTTTAATATATAATATTAAATAATTTGTATATATATCATAATTCACAACATATGATTTTCAAATATAATTTTTTTGAAATTTTTCTTCAAAACATAAAAATTAAATGAATCAACTTTTTTCAGAACCGGTGTAGTATCAAAGTAAGAGGGAGTGCTTAGAAGGAATATGTCGCAAACAAAACCAGAATGAAGATCCAACAAGGGTATTCATTCATTTCCACTTTAACTTCTTTTCACCTGCACTCTTCTCAGCTCAGCACTTAACTAAAGACAACTATCATCACCTGTTCATTGAATTGGAAAACAAACTCAAGTAAAACCTGATCTTATGATATATGTACAATAAATCATCAAGTGAAACAAATAAGAGTACATCTTTCATCATCCCTATAGGTGGTGGTAACAAACAAGACACACCTGGTCTAATGGTTCAAGCCGGAGGAGAGCACCAGACCGCAACCTCACGTCTTTAATATCAGTCACTTCTCTCCAACAATGAAACACTCCTGGAACTGCACTTTGCATCAGGGGTACTTTCTTTGCTAATTCTCTTAACGGACAAAAATGTTACACACAACAAGAATTGGCTCAAGACAAATTACTTGTATCGGCCGAGGGAAAAGAATGGTGTTTTCATAATGATATGTATAGCACGCCTGTCAGACACTATCAGCACAAAATGGATCGTAGGTAAGCATCCGCTGACTTCGACTCTTCCCAAAGACATTCAAACAGGATATGAGAGACGCTTGTTGACTCTTCGTCTAGAGGGACCTCCAGGAAAAAGCTTCATAATCCAGCCTAAGACCCTTTCCACTACCTGTTGCGAATACATGGATGAAGAAACAAGAACTTAAAGACACCGACAGGTGACAAAGATGTGACACATGCAAGTAGCCAAGGTCAAAGGGTTATGCAAATAAGCTAATTTTCAAGCACTCGGGCAAAACAAGATGGAGATTCAGTGGAACCAAGGGCGGATGTAGCATACAATAAGTGGTGTCCATGGAAACCACTAAAAGAATGAAAATCCTACCAAGTTAGGGATAACTTTATTAGTTGACACCACTAGAAAGTTAAATAGACACAACTATTATTATCAGGCAACTAATGAAAATAAAGATAAAATAAATGAAGAAAAAAACAAAGCTTCCGTGGAGCATATTTCACCAATTTTTTGTTAATTGAAAACTTCTCGAACGCCTTTTTAGGTTTCAAGTCCTAACTCATAACTTTCACCTCACAAATGCATAACCATAAAATTGCTGTTCTTATTGCAGTGCCACCATTTTAAGGCTTAAACCAAATAGTCTTTGGCCCATCACTTTCTTTCTAATTTACGAGTTCATTGCTTCTTTTTTTTTTCAAACAGCAGCAAAATATTTTTTTTAATAATAAAGAAAAACGAAATACACCTTGATCCCAGAAGACATTTTTTAGAATAAAAATCTTAATCATCGCTTTTAGTCTCTTTAATCTCATCCTCCTAACTTTTCAGACCTTTTATACACTTGGAACAACTGATCATGTTGCTTTATATTCACCCAAAATCGAAATTACTAGCAATCATCGTTCTTTGTTCTTTTATTTTGGAACCCTTATTTAGTTGTTTCATGTTTGAGCTTGTATATATATTTCTTTATGAGGGTTTTAGCTTATATTTTATTGATTGTTTCATGTATGAGAAACGAGGAAACGAGATCTTCAATTGTTTATGTTTTAATTCGTTAGTTTGGGTAATTAAGCTGCAACAAATAAATAGTGCATTCTACAATTTGTAAAACATTCAATAGAAAAATTGCTTAGTAATTTCAATGGATAGGGGAGTTCGCAAAAAAGATGATTGCTATCTGTAAAAATACAATGTATCTAGTAGTATTCTACTTTTGAAACTAACTTGATTATGTCTGTAACGACAACTATTGTAGTATGGTCTTATCAAGAATAAAGATTATCAAAAACAATTTATAAATTGGATAAGTGAATAGTTTTTAACCAATTGTTTAGTAACTTATCTCCAGAAAAACTATTTGATTTTATTAGTAAAGTGCTATCAGGTAATTTTCATGATCTAAATTTCCGTAGAGGTTAATTTAAGGAAATAGAATTTTATCAAATGAAATATTTTTTCTGGATCCGCCCCTGGGCAGAACTGATCAAGCCGGCAACATAAGGTTGATAATCAATAACCAAATGACCAGATCCACACACTATGAGATCAGACAGCAAGAAAATACCTCATCACCCTCGTCAGCGTATGCGGAGGTGTCATGAATGGTGTGGGTAGCAGCTTGTCTTGACAATAAATTCTCATTAGCAATACTTTGAGAAGTCAGAAGCTCTAATCTCTGCGTCTGAGCCTCAAGCTTTCGAGTTAATTCTTCATTCAACACCTTTAAAAAAATAAAATGTAAAACACTTATTTAGAAAGATAACAAAGCCCATATCACTCTAAACAGAAACATTAAATCACAGTTTATGCATGCATCATACATTAAGTATAGGATTAAAACTAGGTGTAAATAGGTAGGTATGATGAATCACTAAGTTCAAAGGTAAAATCACAAACAACAGAGTAAAAGTCGACAAAGAAGATTGTATTAACTCAGACAGACTTGGTAACCCAAGTTGACTTTGAACTGTGAAAGACCATAGTGGTTTAAAATACAAAGAAAGTTGAACTGAATGACACATCATACTGTCATATTACATAAACACCACTGAGTAACCTCATTTGAACTTGGGTTCTCTAGGGAATTGTTACACTTTTATCGAATAAAGATAGCATTAAAAATAAGTGCAAACCAGAATAGCAAAGGACTTTTTGGAAGATGAAAATGAACAGAAAAGGATAGCAGACGGACAATTGATGAAAGTGATCAATGAGAGTTGAAAAACCTTGTAATGGAACATGACTAGAGCAATTATCTCAACTCATCATCGTCTCATGATATTTTCCATTAAAGTGGAAAAACCTACGATGATATGGTTTGAAATTTCATCTCGTTATTCCTTTGAAAGAAGGTTGCAACAGGAAGGACATTCGGCGTAAACTTTGTCACTATGCTTCTACATGAATTTATAGTAGTATCAACTATTTTTTGCCAATTAATTGCCATTATAAATTTGATGCCACCGACCCCGAGGTGGTTGGATTAAGGTGCTGATGATGATAAAACCAGAATAGCAAAGGACTTTTGAAAGATGAAAAGGAACGAAAAAGGATGGCAAACAAACAATTGATGAAAGTGATCAATGAGACGACTATGCACCCAAGACCAAACAAGTTTCTGCTATCATCTCATGAGATGAACCTAGTTATACGACATCTAGCCAAAATTTTGGCCATTTCAGAGAGCAAACACTACAATAAGAAAGACTATTTAAAGGCAACCATCTGATCTCAAGGAAACTCATGATTTTTTTCTTTAAGATACCCTTCCCATTTCTGTGTTTTTAATTCACTCTAGTACTAAAGCAGCCTGCAATAACTACTCTTTAGCTACATCTAGAAAAATTTATTACTAACAGCTACATACATATTTGTGACGTGATCTCCTATATAATGACAACTGACATAACTTGTAGTATTTAGACAAATAACCTAAAATTATTATAAAATAGTAATTCTATAGGAAAAGATACAGCCTTCAAGTTGCCCATTGTTTATTCACCCATCGAAAATTTCCACAACAAATACATAGATATATAAATATCACCTTTAACTTGGAAGTTTGAGATAACTCAGACGATAGGGCTTGTGTCAGCTCTTCTTTCTCCACTGCTAACTGAAGTGAAAAGGATAGGATATGAATTAGAAGTCCAGCATAAGGTGAACAATACTCGATCTTTGTTTGAAAAGAAAAATTACAAACGATGAGCGACCTCAGAAAGTAAAGCATTAATGTTTTCAATCATTCTCCTCTGATCAAGCGGAATGTTTGTAGATCCTGCTTCAAGTTCAGGTTGCAAGATGAAGTCAGAAACTTCACTTCCCTGTACTGATATGGTATTGTGCCTTCCCTGGTTATGAGTTGAAACAGAAGCTGGACTTTCAGCAGTTTCTACATAAAGACAACAAATAAATATAAAGCCCATATATAATCTAAGTGAAAGCAGCTTAGCAAAATGATACTATTACAAGTACAGTTGTACTATGTATTCCAAGCAAATAAGCTATCAACTTTAAAAAGGAAAAAAAAAAAGGGGGGGGGTGGCCTGAATGCCGTGTAATACGGAACATCATTAGAGGCAACCTTTCCACTTTACAATAAAGCACTAAAGAAAAACCCAAATTTACAATCCATGTGCATATACTTAAACTTATCTACACCAAAATTTGTTTTAACTTAACCAAATATAGCAAGCTTGTAATAGCAGAGACATCTTTACCCAGATCATCTGTTGACGTCCATGTATCTTTTCTGCCAATGGTGGTCTTTACTGAGTCAACAGTTTTTCCACCAGTAGAGGCTTTTCGTAGCTTAGACTGCAAAACCTTCTTCTCTGCGTTAGTAAAAACAAAAAAGCACCATAAGCACACAAACACAGAGCACAAAAAAGAGAGTGTCACATGACCAACAAAACAAGGATCACCTTCTTGAAGAGCATCAATAGTCAACTTCAAATCCTGGCGATCTTTCTCCATGCTAGACATTCTCTTTCTGTAAGTTTAATTGTGTATTAACTCAATGACTATTGACTGTAAGCGGGACAATATCACAATCTACAAGTAAACAGGGCAGCACAAGCACTCACAAAATTCTACTTTGGCTTCGATATAATCTTTCAAAAATACTAGCAATCATACACCCTACTCTCTGAATAAATTCGGGTTCAAAATAGCATCCTAACCTTACGAACTAATTACAGATTATATTCTTAGCTCATTATGCAGGACTAGAACAAATACATAGATATTATGCATTAGCAAAGAAATGGTTGATAGACAGAAGCAATTCAATACAAGAACAAATCATTTTTTTACTAGCAACTCAGTCTGACTCAATATTTGTACTAGCAAAATAGTGCATTATAGGCGATTGAATAAATAAATTAATTAATGTCGTTAAATTTGTACAATTTGGTGATCTAACTGTAAGTTCTACAAGATATAAGTCATACATGAACAAAATAATTTTGGACAGAGTATTTTATTAAATGCCAGCCCAAATAGACCAAACAATTTTCTCATTTTTTCAAACAAAAAAAAACTTAGTTAAAATTTGGGTCCTCTGGAAACCAAGCTAACATAGATTACGGTACTAACCTATTACGGAGAACTTGGCTTCTAAATATAATTGTATTAAAAGACAGATGTGAGGGCACCAAACATGAGCAAAACTTAAATATTTGGTCCACCAAATGGAGAAATCATTAATCATACTTAAATGAAAAAATAAAGAACTGTATAGTAAAGAGGAAAAGAAAATGGAAACATACTTGATTAAAGAGATTTCCTCCTGTGTGTTCTCCAATTGCTTCCCCAATTTTAGTTCACTGGACCTCAGCTTAAGTGTCTATGATAGTAAAATGAACAATTAAAATCTTACCCTTCTAACAAAGACGCGCTCAAACACAAGCAATTCTTCTTGCACGTGTCTCACGAGACAGATAAACGTAGGAAAGCTTTTCGGAAAAGGGCATAAAAACATAACAAATTGAGGCATCATTTTGGGGAAAATATGTATGACCAACCCAGTGAAAAAAAAAGAAGTATTAATCTCAGATAAAACTTGTAAACCTTTCTTACTGAGTGTTGCAAGAGACAACCTCATGTATTCAAGCCGACAGGAGATTTATGGAATTTATAGGGGAAAATAGAAGTTAACAATACATATAAAACACAATGTCCGAAAAAATGGTATCTCATGGAAAATGAAAAGGAACTATATGGTTAAAAGAAAAAGCCCTGTTATCGTACCTTCTCCTCCAACCCAATAACTTCAGAAGCCAATATATTCGCTCGTTCATCAGCTGCGCTACATTCTAATCGTGCATTCGTGTATTCCATTCTGAATGACTCAAGTTCTGCCTGCCACCATAAACATTAAACAGAACTGTTACATCATGAAATGGCCCAAACACCGAAACTAAAATAGTTTAGACACCATGTACTAGTAGCTTACTGTAAGAAAGATTCTTAAAAAGAAAAACAAAGATTCACCAGTTGAGCCTTCATTTCTTCCTGTAAATTTTCCATGTCGGATTTTAGTTGGTTGACAACTCCTCTCTGAAGAAACGAATACAAATTAGAACTTAAAGAAAGCAACATAAGATGACTTGGACAAACATATTAGAATATTAGAGTATCTATTGAGTCATAACACATGATATCATTTAGAGGAACAATGCAATAATAATAACAATTCCATAGATCAACTGTTCAATATAATTATATTAGTGACAAAAATATTAGTTTATCTGCAAACCTGTTGATTATAGTTCTCTGTCAGTGACGAGTTTTCAGCTGCCAAAGATTCCGCTAATGATTGTGAAGCCTCCAGAGCTCGTTGCAAGGAAAACTTTTCTTGAGTTAGATCTTCAATGTGCTGCAGAGTTGATATGAAATAAGAACTCTAATATTCCGGCGAGAAGAAAATCAAAATTGAACATATAACGTCAGCCCGTGTCTTTCAAATACTTGCAATAATATATGATGATGTCAGGTCTTAGCACAAAAGTTCTAACAAAAATACACACACAAACACACACACACACACAGACTGAGGCAAGCAGGTACTCTAGCACGTGCCTTCAAAGAGAGAACACACATCACAATTACTAGCAACAAGGTAAGAAAGGTGAATTCCAAGGATTTGCTGCAAAGTATTTCTACCATAAAAGTTAAAGAAGCAAGAGAGCTTTCATATAAACGACTTTCCAACCCAAAATCTTCTTTTTCTTTTTTCTTTTTCTGTTGTTTCTTCATCATTCATGCTGTCACATGCATAAACATGCATGTACAATATTATCAGTAAAGATGTTGAGTAAGATAATATTCTTTTCTATCTTTTGGTAACAACGTATTTCCAGATAAAGCTATGAACAGCAAGATACAGAGCGAATTGGCTTCCGCAAACTAGATTACAAAATACATCAGTTACTGACTAGAGATGTTGCATACTCTAGTATAACTAGCATGCCTGGTGCACCCATAACATCAAAATAATAATCCAGGAAATCTATGTTTTGGTATTTACTACTCCCTCCATCCCCAAAAAACACTACACATTCTTTTTTGGGGACGGGGGGAGTATTTAACATAAAATATGAGATGCATTAACGACTATTAAAACGACAAAAATCTCGGCAGAGATACTACAGAAAAGTGCAAGCCAAGTAGAAACTAAAAGCACATCTTCCAAAATGTAATGCCAATCTAGTGAAAGAGAAATATAAGAGTACCTGTTCCAAAGCAGCAAAATCTTCATTGTGCTTAGTCGGGTATAACTGGTGCACCTGACTATCAGTATTCTGATTACCGTTCAGTACTGACTGATTATCAACATCAGTTTCAGACATTGAGGTACTATAAGGATGTGCATCTGCATGCAAGATATTAGGAGCAAATGATTTCGAGAAGGTCTCCCCTGCTTCAATTTCAGTTGAAGTCTTCTCAAAAATAGGGACATTGTAAAATGTACTCCTGGAAATTATGGAGTCTTCCCCTTCATTATGTCCAAAAGGTGAAGCTAAAGTAGCTTTGGGCATATCTAGAGAATCTAAGAAAGATGGCCGAACTCTTCTTGAACTGGTTTCTTGTATAGATTTATTGAATGACATGTTACTAGAGGAACTCCTAACATCAAAACTAAAAGGTGATATTCCAGATGACTGCATAGCTGAATTCTGCATTTCATGGTAAACACTGGCTGAGCTATCCTTTGTTCTCTTCCCGATGTCAGAAATTAAAAAAATTCCTAATTCTGAACTTCCTCTGGAACTTTTCTCCTCTTCATGTGCAGAACCTGCTGTGCTAGGAGTCGGCCGGAGAGAATCTACAACCACACAAAGAATGACTGATGAGTAAGGCCCCTAATAGACCAAAACATAAAGAATATACTGTAAATTACAAGCACTTACCTGAAGCAAAGGAAAATAACTTACCTTGATATAAAGAATGGAAATCGCGGTGAGGGTTCTGTGAGCTGCCATTACTGGTGTGACTTTCACTTTTTGGTAAAATCTGAGTAGATACTCTATCAAGGAATTCTAGAGAAGAAACCGGTTTAGCAGATGTATAATTCTTGAGAGAATTTTCACCTTCATTTGACATGCCATTGATACTAGATATACTGGGATAGCTAGTATGAACCTGGCTTTTTTGGCTTCTTTGATCAGTGACAGGCACATGAGAATGTGTATCTTGAGCATTAAAGTTCACTTTGAAGTCGTTTGAAAAAACTTGTGCGTGTGGGTTCATATAATCATTCAGTGGACCATTTCCTGAGGTAGAATGGTTTTTGGTTTCTTGATCTTCTTGAGATATTTGTACTTTTCCAAGAGAAGAGTTATAGTTTGTTCCTGGAAAATGAGCATTTTGATGCATATCATAAGAGGAGACTTGCGGACTTTCATAGCTCTGACTAACTGCTTTCAAATTGTCATTGTCGCTGTTGATGTTTTTGTTCTCCACTACAATTGAGGGACCATGGCCAACAGATGTAATGGGACCATCAGTATCTACGAGATGTATCTGTCCAGAATCTGTCTGCTGCCCTTCATCTACACTACGGCTAGATTTATTATTTTGGTTTGTTGATGCGGCCAATTTAGCTCTCTCTGCTGCCTTTTTCTTGCGAAATTCCTCAAGCTGGAATAAAAAATCATTAAAAATCACATAATACAAGTTAGGGGCAGCATAAAAAAGCAAATTTATGCTTTCTGAGAGAGAGAGGATATAATGCACTACATGAATAGAAAACTCATGACAGAAAATGCAGATAGCAGCAACTAGTCAGAAAATAGAATACCCAAAAGGGGTGTGCATGCAGCTCATTGTGCCTGGAGATCATTAAGCAGATTTAAGAAAAATGAGATCCATGCAAAAACAAATGCAATACTTCACGACAATAATCAAAAGCCATCTAATTTGACTGGGGCTTGCATCTAAAATTAATAAAGCAACATTCCCATGAATTCCTGATCTTTTGCATCTCTCCAACTAACTAGTGCCCCATCCCCCTTTACCAACTCTAAGAGCACTAGAGGAATAAGTATGAAGACTGTTACTTGGGATCATTGCATCATAAAGAATATGAGGCCCTCAACTACAGACTCAATAACAGTTAACGAATGAAAATCAAATGCATCCTATAGTATTATGTCCCAACCATCGAAAGGTTATCACTACTCTTTAGCAACTAATAGTAGCAAACAAAAAAAAATCTAGTAATACCATCAATCAAGCACTAGTCCCTTAAACATGCCCCAGATGACAAAACCAAAATCAACAACTTAAGTAAAGGAAACAAATAATCACAAATGAACTTCCAATGAGAGAGAAACCGAACACGGACAGCAGCAAAACTTACCCGACGCTTGCCAGCCTCCAAATGCTCCTGTTTTCTTGAGCTAGGCAAGACCTGCGCCGACGCCATCTCTCAAATTTCCCAACAGACCACCCTCAGTTCCACATCAAATAAATCACCCAATTCCTCAACTCCTCTCCTTGAATCGCAATCGATCGACAATTGCGACCCAGGCCTTTATCCTAACAGCAGACAAAACCCAAAATCTTCTCGAATCTGAGTAAAACGAAGATCAAGATACGCCTAAAGTCGATACCATCGAAAACCGATATTCACAGCGGTCCGAATTCGAAATCTTATATGAAGGGAAGAAAAGCCCTATCAGTTTCTGGCCGCAAAAAAAAAAAAAAAGAAAAAAAAAAAGAAGAGCCGATCTGATCGGGGCGGGAGGAAGGAGAAGAGCTGGGTTTTTTTTTTGTGATCAATTTTTGTTTTCTTTTCCAGATCTCCTCGCTCCTCTCTCGCCGTATGCATTTCTGTTTTTTTCAAAATTTTACGTTGTAAACGACAAGAAGAGATATGGTTACCTGTAGGTGTACTAAAGTGATGTATCACCAGTTGTTTATGAGCTGACACGTTCGTTCGGAAGGTTAGTTCTCTATTTGACAAATTCCGTGTGTGGCCACTCAAAAAGACTCGTTAATACAAGGTGATGGGAATAATAAGTTTTTTCGCTCAAATTAGTCCATGCCTAGTAGATGCGTAAACAAGCCGAGCCGAGCTGAGCCCGAACATCACTAATTCGAGCTCGAGTTCGTGAGAGTGGGTTGAGTTCAGTTCGTTAAGCCGAGGTCGAGAAAAACGGTTCAAGCTCGATTCTGTAGTTCGAGGATTCGAAAAATTTAAGTATTTAATTAATTAAAATAGAAAAAAAAAATATGGACTAAGTTGTAAATTATTCCAAAGTCGTCATCTTTTTTAAGCTCGTGCCTCGTGAAATTCAAATCATTTAACGTGATTCGATTGTTCGAGCTCGAATTTGGTTCGCGAATGGCTCAACTCATATACTCTAGCTTGAATTAGTTCGTGAGCTTGCTCAAGTCAAACCTTAAAAATTTGAACGCTCGTTTTACTATTCAAATTAAAATTTCAGCTTGAGTTCAGGTTCGTGTCTCATGAAACGATACTCGTTTAATGTGATTCGAGTCCGAACTCAAACTGATTCATTTCACGAACGGCTTATTTCATTTTACAACCCTAATATATCTAGTCCTACTCTGTTGAGAATTATTGAAGAGACAACATCCTAATCCTAAGGCCCAATTAAAATAAACTGAGTTACTGATGAGACAGCTCAAGCTAATAGCTAATGGTGTAAAATGGGTCGAGTTGCCAGCGAATTGGCTTGAGTTCGCATCTAAGGATGTAAATGGATTAAGGTGTCTGTTGGACAACTCGTGCTCGAGCTCAATAAAGTTAGAAAATATGAGCTTTACAAGTATTCGACTCGGCTCATTTATATCCCCTATTATATCAACTACTAGCTTTACCAACGCGCTTCAGCGAAAATCGGTGTATCGGTGATGGTTCGTATATTAAACGTTTATTATTAATATTTCAAATAATGTAAAAAAACAAATACACAAATTGTATAATACACCAAGTTTATCGCAACGATGGTCCGTAGACCGTAACCTGCAAGAAACCAAAAAAGATTTAGAAAAAAAGAAAAGAAAAAAAAGATAGAAACGATATATATAATTTGGAGAAAAAAATTGAAAACATGATATGTGAAGAGAAACATCACCACTTGAAATGAAAAAAAAATGTCAAGAATAACCCGCTTTAAAGATTATTGTAGGACGGAAATAAAATAAAGATACAAATGATACATATATAGTTTTAAAACAAAACCAAAAACATCAAATATGAAAAAATAAAGGCATAAAGATAGAAGTATATATATATATGTGTGTTTGTGTGTATAGTAAAATTTAAATGGAGAGAAAAGGTTTAAAGCTAGAGTGAAAGACAAAATTAAAGGAAGTAAAAATAATAATTCCTCTTTACCAAAAAAAGGAAACTTGAATGGATAGGGAGGGATTAAAAATTATTTTTTTAAAAGTGAAATAAATCATGAAATAAGTAAATATTTAAATGAAGAGAAAAATCTAGAGAGAAAGCAAATTAAAGGATGTAAAAAAATGAGCTTTTAAACAACAAAAAAATCTTTAAAAGAAATGGATGAGAGGAGAAAATGGATTGAAAATAAAATATATGAAAAATATTAAATTGATAATTTAATTTAAAAAGAAAAAGAAAAAAAGATACAAAGTGAATATTTAAATTGAGATATGAAAACGTGAAGTGAAGTAAGTTAAAGAAGAAGTAAATAGTTAAATTTTAAATGAAGAGAAAATTTTGAAATTGTGAGTGAAAGAACAAAATAAAAGGCAATGAACAAAATAAGTTTTGTTTACAAAAAAAGCAATAATTAACAAAGAAATCAATACTGCTATATAAATTTTAACTGGAGAAACATAACAAAAAATGGAGTGATGCAAAAGAAATTTAACTTTTCTTTATAAAAAATGGAAGTTTGAGTTGAAAAGGATGTAGGGATATATATATATATATATATATAAAAGAAGCTAAAATGGGAAAAGAAGAAAGAAAAGATAAAAAAAAAAAAAGAAAACTGAGCAGAAAGAAAAGAAAAAACAAATTAGAAAAAGAAAACAATGAGAGTGCCAGGTGGCGTAGCCACATAACATGCACACATCTTAAAGTATTCCTATTATTATTATTACTAGTTCATTAAAGTTCATTTATGGAAACATTTATAGATATTAAAATTCATTTGTAGTCATGAAAATTCAAAACTGATATGTCAAGCCCATTAATTTCCTATTAAATAAGGAAATACATTGTTCTTCTCAAACCTCTCAAAAGCCTGGTTGATATATCAGAAAACTCCAGCACAAAGCTTCCCATTATTGACCTCTGTCCTGCACGTCACAAATCATATATATATATATATATATATATATATATATTCAACCCATTTTTCCTATTTTTAAATAATAATAAAATATACTTAATTAATTATTACTGACAAATTAAGAACCAGTACTCATCTGATGACTGACCAAGCATAAGGACAGGAGACATAAACTGGAGAGGAGTGTTGATAATTCCGGTTGAAATCAAGCGGTCGTCAAGTTTGAGAAGAGAAAGGTATGACTCCATTGGGTGGCCCACATGGATGGTGTCGATGATATAATCCAGCGGCTCCGTCGCCTTCTGCAATCCCTCAACGTCGGAACTCACCAGATACTCACCGGTGCCTAGATGCTCCATACCCTCCACCCTCTTCTAATCGGAAGAGCTTTTCACCGTCACGTGGTGCCCCATCGCTTTTGCTATAACCACGCCCATCTGCCCAACGCCGCCCAGCCCCAATATCCCACATCTAATCATGTTCTGATTCAGCCCGAAATGGCAAACCGGACTGTACACCGTCAACCCCGCGCAGATTAGGACCAGAGCTTCTTGGGGCAGTATTGTTCGTTGTCAGTGTAGTAGGGACGGCTCAGCCGGCCGGAACTGGAAACTCGCCGGACTATCCTTAACCCGCTAGAATCGGGGATCTCCGGAATTGCCCTCAACCTCTCCATCTCCATCATCTTGAAACATGGTAAAATATTTGCACATACCACTCTGAATAATTAATCCACTTTAATCGCTTGGAAGAGCAAAGATCTGAAATAAAGAACCAAATAATTTAAATATAAGAAGAATTAAAGGATCTGAAGAAAATTTGGGAAAAAAAATGTTAACAAAATCAAAGAGACAATGGAAGAAAGAGCAAAAAAATAAAAGAAACAGAAGCAAAAAGAAAGAAGAAAAAGGGGGAAGAAGGATCAGGCATCTCAACGGTGTGGTTTAATCGCGATACCTTTAAAATCGTTAACCGTTAATCACAGTTTTTTTTATAATCACGGTTAACGGTTTTTACGTAACGGTTACAAATTTATATCCAAAACCGCTAACTGCGGATATCC
>JBBYHH010110989.1:0-14800 GCA_038382905.1 Daphne laureola
CTTCCAATTTTGAAATAAATCTGGAATGCTACCAGTGAAGTTGTTGTCATTTATCCGACTGCATTTTAGCATTAAAAGATAAAAAATGTTATATGAAACATTTAATTAAAGGTACTCCATAAATCAGTGCAATACCATGTAATGCTCACAAGTCAGATAAGTTCTTCAACTCAGAAAGTTCCATTCGCAAACCTCCAGTCAAGCTATTGAAGGAGAGTCTCCTGCAAGAAGTATTCTGATTTTCGTTGACCATCTTTTATAAACTTCATTATTATGGGAGTAGTATAGAGGTCCCGAAAGTACTTACAAGCTCTCCAAGTTAACAAGATTTCCAAGCTCGGGAGGAATCTCTCCATAGAACTGGTTTGTTCCAAGGTCCCTGTTAAACCAAAATTAGTGAAAACATTAATTATGCTAATGTGGTACATGCCATCAGCTCCTCCATCAATTTCATCATTTAGATAAAAGCAGATGGATCAAGTTCAATATTTTCATTGACCCGGAATGAAAACATGATCATACATCAGCACTTGTGGAATTCCAAGCCCACCGTTTTCAGCATTATCACCATTTGAATTTATTTTGGGATGAAATACGATAATATGTTAATTTCAACATTATCATGAAAAGTGCTTCCTGCTAGAGAGTCTGCTGAACACTAATTACTTTATTTTAGTAACAAGCTCAGTTTCAAGAGGAATATCAGAGAACCTGAAAATTTTATACTTACAAGTATCTGAGGCTGCTCATGTTCCCTAAGTAGCTAGGGATATTCCCCGACAATCGGTTTGCAAACACGGAGCTGCATGAACAAAGTGGCTCATCAGCTCTGCGAGATTCTGCTTCTAATATCCTAGCGGATTGAAGTCGAACCTAAGAAGGTGGGAGCTGAGGGAGGATAACTTACATGAATTCAAGTCTCATTGACGCCCATTCACGTGGTATTGTGCCATTTAAGTAATTATAAGCAAGGTCACTACGAAACATACATCAAAGTAAGAGAATTAATTAACTTAACGATGATAAAGAGATACATCAAAGAAGTATTTCCTCAAACTTGTTTGGACAATGTTGTATGCCAGTAAGGACAAGATAACAACAGTGTAACAAATGCTTTGCATTCCTAGATCAGCAATAATAAAGAGATGCAAGGAAACAGGAGCTCACATCCTCTGGATATAAGGAAGGCGGGCCAGTTCAGGTGGGAGTTTTCCAGGAAGGCTATAGCGAGTGAATACCCTGAAAGGTACCAGATCAATCCAAGATAACGAGAGAAAAAGGAGCATGTATGTATGCCAGGCGAAAAAAGCAGAAGAGGTGCTCTTCATGAATCAAGGTGGCGTACAAGCCTGTGATGTGGCAAGACTGATTGGTACAAATCCCACAAGTGATGTTCATTCGGGGATCCCTTTGTACAACTGGTGAAACATTTCTGCCACAGGTATCATTAGCATCAAAGTTCAGGTCTGTTACTCCCAAGGTTCTGGCTATTTGGTTCAGAGCATCAACTGTACCAATTTTTCAATGAGTATGAGCCCAAAAAACATAGCAGAAGACATCACAGTTTAATCAGACACGGATAACAGCAAGGGAATTAAAACTGATAGAATTTACCCTCATCCTGGGGAAGGCTGGCACCATTAGATTTCTTCATGCTAGACATACAAATCAAAGCTAAAAGTAACAAAAGATGAAATTGCTCAGAAAAGAGCATATTTTCCTTTTAAAAGAGGAGAAGTAATAACTCTTGCAATTGAAAGATGCAGGTCCTTGAAATCTTTGAAGCTCTTCGCTTAGAACTTAGAAGATGAGAAGAGGGAAAGGTAAAGGGCAGAAAGAAGCTTCTAATAGACGACGTTTACGACCATACAGCTTTTGACAAAGAAGAAAAATTAGCCGGTGTTCCCAATATAAAGATAGTTATCAATGGGGTTCATTCGGGCGGTTCGGTTTTAATAATCAGGTTATGGCGGCTTTGGATTTCCGGTGGTAAGAAACTGTTTAAACCGTT
This sequence comes from Daphne laureola, assembly GCA_038382905.1. Taxonomy (NCBI): domain Eukaryota; kingdom Viridiplantae; phylum Streptophyta; class Magnoliopsida; order Malvales; family Thymelaeaceae; genus Daphne; species Daphne laureola. Next base: position 2,012 of record JBBYHH010110989.1, read on the forward strand.
CAACCGCCAAAACCAAAACTGAACGGGTTTGAAAAACCGCCAAAACCGAAATTCCAAAAACAGGAAAATTAAAGCCAATAATTTCCCATCACCCACCCATAATCATTCAAAATTAAACCTTTTTCAATTTGTACAAATAATGACTAAATTATTTTAAATTGAAATAAAACCCTAAATAATTTTACTGCCACTGCTGCTAGCCTGCTACTGCCTGTCTGCCTGGAGCTTGCTGGAGACTGGAGTGGAGGCTGAAGCTTGAGCGAAGGAGGAGGCGGCGGCCGGCCGGTGAGAGTGCGCGACGGACGGAGGACGGAGGAGGCCTGGTGGCTGCTGCCCTGCTCGCCTCGCACGATGAAGGCGCTGCTGCGGGCATGCGGCGGAGCGGCGGCGACTGGCGGCGAGGGAGAACGGTGACACGGTGACTGACGCCGCCGGTGGGTTGGGTTTTTCGAGTCGCAGCGCAGCAGAGACGAAGAGAGAGAGAAGGAAACTGAGAAATGAAGAAAAAATAACAAAAGGCCGAATCAGAGACGATTTTCGAATTTTTTTATTTTATTTTGATAATTTTAATGGGTTTGGGCCTGCTGAATGGGTGGGTTTGGCCTTTGGGCTTTAATCTTTTAATGGATCAGGGTTAGGTAATTGGGCTTGGGCGGTAGATAACTAGATAATAATAAAAACATAATCGGTTTAATCGGTAACCGAATAAATCCAACACTTACACCGAAACCGAAGTTCATAGTAATTGATTTTCATCGAAACTGAACCGCCAAACCGAATAAATCGCATCGTCAAACCGAATCGATTCGATTTGGCAGCTTCTGCGGTTTCGACCGCCCGAATGAACACTCCTAGTTATCATGAATGCAACTTGGCCGGTAGATTTCAGTAATATACGCAGCAGAAGAAATCGAAAGCAGGATTATCAATAACTTACTGGACAAACGTGACAACCAGTGACAGTGGACCAATTTCACAAACACGAATCGTGCAATAGTGATCCTAGTTGTATTCTTTTCGTCTGCACAAAACTATCTTTAACTGAGGAACCTCTACCTTACAAAAAATTCGTTAATATTTTTTTTAATAAAGTTGTATTAAAACCCTAGATAATCATTTATCATAATTATATACCTAGTAAATTATCTAAATGATTCAACTGTTTCTCTAGGTGTCTACCATGGAAGTTCACTTGCTCTTTTTCTACGTATCAATCTCGTGACGGCCTAAGTTCGCCAGTTTCAGCTGTTCGGTACGTCTTAGGATTTACCAAAGTCAAATCTGACAGCTAGAACTCTGACATTGGAGGTCAGCTCATCAAAATCAGATAGAGCCTCTCCAGCCAACAGAGATGACTTTCGGTGTTCCGTCATCGGTTCTATAAAAATTAAAAACACATTTCACTTACTTCTCAGTTGTGTGTTATCTTTGGGCAAAAGTTAGGGAAAATGTCAAATTTTAGCATCCACATTTGAATTTTGGCCAAATTTTAGTATTATTCTGAAAATTTATTCGTTTTTGCCATTATAATTATTTTGGTGGTTTGATTTTAGCACTCTTTTAATTTGATGGTCCTTAATCGGTATTTTTGTAGCTGACGGAGAGAATAAATGTTAATGGTTGGGCCACGTATGATTTATAATCCTACATGACGTTTAACTCGTCTCTCAATCCCTCGATTCTCAGACACCATTCTCCACACCAGCCATTCGCGCCTTCATCGCCGACATCTCCGATACTGTTCGGAATGGCACCGTCGGCCTTGGCAGGAGCTCGCCGATCACACCGCCTTCCCACGTGTCAGCCACCTCACATTTCAGATGGATGTCATTTCACCAAATTCATACCCAGTCAGCAACTTAGAACACCAAACCAAAGGGTAGTGTCAAACGAAGACCCCCAAAATAATTATAATGGTAAAAACGAACCAATTTTTATAATAGTGCTAAAATTTGACCAAAATGCAAATATTTGTGTTAAAATTGGACATTTCCCCCAAAATTTAAGTTCGGCTTTACCACTAAAGTTTAGGGTTCACAGATTTGTCATCTAACTAATTTTAAGATAGATTTTACCATTAATGTCTGTATTTTGGAGGATGTTTGTCACCCTCCATTAAAATGTACTTCACCCGTCTCTTGTTAGTTGCATATATTTGACTTTTAAAATTATCTTTGACTCAAATTTTTACAATGAATAATCTATTAAAATATTTTAAAAAATACATATTTTGAAACTTTAAGAATTTGTCTATATATACATAGTTTTTTTTTAAAAAAATTGTAAAAATTTATTTCTTATGAAAGTTTGAGTCAAAGACAACACTAAAAGTTAAACATGTGCAACTAATAAGGGATGGAGGGAGTACAGTGTAGCGCTTATCAATGACATGGCAACTCTCAATTAATTGTTATGGTGCATTTTAATATGGAAAAAATATATTTTTAGTCCCTTAACTTTAAAATGTGTCGTATTTAATTTTTTTGTTTTTTAGAATTCATCCTATTTTAATTTTAGACCTGAGTTGTTTGTCATGTTTGAATCCTGCCATTAAATTATCCGTTAAATTAACCGTTAAATAAGTGAAATTTGCGTAAATACCCCTATAATTATAGTTTAATTATACATTTAATTAAAATATAATCATTAAAATTTTAATGAATGTGCATAGAAATTCACAATATTTTTTTTTCTATAGAGAACTCATCGTCATCTCATCTCGCACTATCAAACAACAAGCCCGATCAAAATCACTTTTGACCTCTGCTCATTTTCTTGATTGAAGTTATAATCATCGAAATCGTTTGATTGGAGTTACCAAAGAACTCTCAGCCAATAGAATCATCTTTGCCACACACAAGAAACTCAAGAAACAAGTAGGTGACAATAACAGAACACAAACATGGCCTGACAGACGAAGCTTCATATAAGGTGTTAATGGTTGCTATTCTCGTCCCTTTGAAGCAATTCATAGTAAAGCTGCCTGATTTTCTCTTCCGTCACCGGCGTAGCGCCTTCCGGGAACACCAACGCCAATGCCAACATTAGATTGTTCACTGTCAACGGTATCATCCAGCCACCCCAGAATCCCCATCCCTGACCTTGCCGGAGATTTCACCTTCCTCATCTACGATTGATTTAGCAACCCACTCTAATCGATGGTAAGATCTATAATAGCGGGGTTCTAGGTCAATAAAACTGTCAAACAAGCACAGGCCAATACATCTTATTATCCGACTCAGATGCAAAAGCATAAGAGAGAAGCAGCGAAATGACAGAAAATAGAGAGGGCTCTAACAACGGAGGACATGACGATCTTCGACGATGAGCCACATTTGAATGCCGAAATTCTGAATCAGAACCACATTCTTTGTTCGTGTTTTAATTTACAGAGAGAAGAGATAAAACAAACACTATTAATTTACTGTTCATGATTGCACGACAAATGTATAATGTAATAATGCAAATATGAACTTCTGTCCAACTCTCACTATCAATTGATTTTTTAATCTTTTTTCCCATGATTTTCCTGAAGTGATTTGCGATTTGTATTATCAAACTCAACTGGATATAAAAAATGCCAACTTAGGAGAAACTACATGCACCACAATGTTAAGGTAGCTCAACACAAGCTTGCTATTAGAAAAGTAGATAATGGACCTACAAAAAACTGCCATTAGTTGAATTTCGAACGAATTGCAGGAGTTCATGTCAGCATGCAAACAAAGCTCCTATTCCCACAAGCTTTCTGTCGATCGCAAACTTGGTTTTAATTACACCTTCCCATCCTTCATGCCCTAGAATAAAACACATACATCAACAATCAAATTCTTTAACTAATCATCCTCAAAAGGAAAGTGAAAACAAATCATGGTATTAAATATCGCACCGTTTTGACAGTGATACGATACAGTTTCCGTATATCAGAGATATACCACTTGTATCGGAAAGAGTGTACCGATATATATATTAAAAGAAATAAAAATCAAATCCATGGAGACGCATTGATTCTACTCAAATTAAAATAATATCTCCAAAATACTTCAATATTAATTCTGCTTGATTGTACTGTATGTGAACCTTTTTTAGGACACATTTATACTTGCAATTTTTGTACATGATTTTACAGTAAAGATGAAACTCTTTGAAGAACAAACAAATGTGTGAGTTTTTACATTTGAAGATGCAATTTAGTTTTTAAAAAAAAAAAAATGTGTGAATTTTTACATTTGAATTTTTACAAACAAATGTTGGAATTTCCACCCCTCAATTTTAGTTTTAAAAAAAAAAAAAAAAAAAACTTGTACTACCATTTTCTACGTTTTGTCCGGTATACGATATGACCGAAACGGCCGAAACAACCGGTACCGACCGATACAGCGATGCAAATTTGACCTAAACGATACCGTTTTATGACCGGTACCGGTACGAAACCGGCGTATCAACCGGTACGGTACGAAATTTAATACCATGAAAAAAACACATCGACTGGACTATATGTAATATCTTGCATCAGAGTATTCAGCATACTATATGATCAATTGCTTTTTATAAGTACTCCCTCCGTGCTAATATTAGATGAGACATTTGATATTGCCGATAAGATAAAAAGACTGATGAAATAAAGTTTAAGTCCTTCCACTTTCACCTTTCAGAGGATAGAATTAAAAGCTTTGCAGTTATTGAAAATTCTAACTCTGCTTACTCGTAAGCAACCGGTCTCAATCTTGGATAAAGGATGAGAGCGATAGATTAACTTTATCACTTCTATGATAGTGAATCCTGCACTGCTATTGGATAGCTATTACTACTAGATACGAAAGTCTAAGTAAGCTAAAAGACGAAGTTTATAAGATAGCTATTCAACCTACCCTGTCGTATAACATTGAGCGTTAGGTGATGGAAAGGCAACATATGGCCAAGATGAATAATGCAATGAAGTTAATGCTATGATGGGTGAGAGTACACACAATAAAAGATATGAAGCTATTTAGGCTCAAGAAATGAAGCCATTTAATTTAAGGTGCAATCGGAGTACCACCAGTTGACGACAAAGGTTTCTTTTCATGTCTCATTATCAGATACTTTCAAATTTAACACTTCATTCCACTTTTTGCTCTTTAACTTTTCCACTCTCTTGTGATAATAATACATTTTCTTCCCACTAATGGAACATAGCCAAAATTATAGAGGGCGACTTAAATGTTTTATGTATATTCAAAGAAGACCTCTAGACACGCTAGTGAAGAGAAATGAGATTAGATTAGGTAACAGGGGTTGGGCAGACGCAAACTTGTATGGAGGGATCTTACCCTTTTAGGAATACCAGAGACTTGTTAAAGAGCTAAATGTAAAAGCAGGATTCATGAAGCCAACCCCAAATAGTTGAGATTAAGGCTTAGTTGTTAATAAGGTCTTGAAAATTGTGTCGAAGTCGTGAAAAAATAATTGAAATGAAGAGAATATGTTAAAATCATTGGAAAAGGGTTTTGAATAAGAAATTCTTTACATTTAGCTCAGAATTCTTTATAATTCTAAACTGCCCCAAAATTTACAGAGAAAGTAATTGGTAATTATGAAAAAATTCATGTCACAACCCCAAGTTACTAAGAAGTATGCCCCTAGTGAATCATAAAGCTCAACATAGTACTTCAGAAACATACCAGTCGCTTAAAGGAATTTGTATGTGCTGCCATATCTGCAGATTTCTCTATGTCAGGTTTGGCACGGTCTAGAGCCTATATATAACAAGGATCTCTCATCAGACTTCACCAATCAGACTGTGCCGGATTGTAGTTTCTACATGACAAAAGAAACGCAAAAAATAATCGTATTTTACAAGAAAATAATGTACCTGAATCAAAGACTCTACACGACGCCGCATTCGGGTATGCATAAATCCCTCCGAGCACTGATAAGCATGGGAAAAAGTATCAATGTAAGACACAAAAATCTAAGAGCGAAAGAACAATAATATTGTGAAAAGTAGGAACCATTTGGAAGCAGTTCATGTGGATTCAAGAGAACATAAGAAAAAAAAAAATGTGACCATGCACCCTTTTCTAGTTTCTTATTTCAGCAGTTTCATGCTTAGACAATGAATTCATAGTCATGTAACAGGTTATATACAACTCATCCATCACATAAAGACACTGGATCTCCTAATATTGGAGATGTGAAATTATGATACATCTTACCTTAACATGATAATTCACGTACGCATGAAAAGTGGACAAATTCCAGACAGTACGATCCAACTTTTTGCCTTCCACATGTCTTCCGTAAATTACTGATTCAAAGATAATTAGAAATTAAATTTCTTTAGTCAACAGAGCTAAAAAACAGAAAACCATATAAACTAATAGTATTGGAAACTTTTGGATGTTGACATTACTAAAAGTTACAAATCCAGCATTTGCACACAGGGATTCCTCAGGCACTTCTTTAAGCTCTTGAGGGCAAGAACTTGACCATTGGCAAAAAGGAGCAGCACTAAGTCCAGCTGTACGCCTTGCCTCCACAAATTCCTGTGCAAAGAAATGGGCTTAATTGAAGAAAACAACCACAAAACTACAGTTGGAAACTGATTAGAAAGGTACGAACTAAGAAAATCAATCCACATAGTAACCTTAAGATTGAGACTATCTGCCAATTGACAGAATATACCAAGTATTAACTCAAGCAAAGATAAGTGACTACTTCCTAAGAAACTTTCATGACTCCAGTCAAGCAAGCTAATACTCCCTCCGTAATCCATTAATACATACATTTTATTTTTATGTTTCACAATATTTAATCTATGATTTTTTTTTCCATAAATGTTTAGGCATTTTAAGTTAAATACATTTTTTATCCATATCATAATTTGAATTATAAATTTTCTAAATATATTTTTTTATGAATTTGTTTCATTCTTTATCTTTGTAAATATTTGAGTTACGCATTGAACCTTCAAACTTGAAAGTCAAATGTATGTATTAATGGAGTGTGGAGGAATATATGACCTGGAAGCTGTATTCTTCTCTTTTTCTCATCAAACGTACAATAGTGCATGAGTAGATCCATCATATGTTTACATGGTTTGCTTTGCAAAAATCTATCATATTCTTTTCAGTACCTGGAGAAAGGAAGTAGCTAGAACAGTATCGATAGCATCTCTAAATCTCATTGGGAAAACCAAAGACACTTTATCAGCCTGTCAACAGAGATAAACCATGTAGGTAATGATGAAGAATGAACTATCATAATCAAACAAAAACTAAAAATACTCCAAACGTCAAAGAAAGAGTAAACGAGAAGCTAAGTAGTTCGAAGAATACATCATGAAAATACAATTTAAATTCCTGGACAAGATGCCAAAGCATGATAAGATGATTTGATTGCATATTGAAGCTCCAAGAAGCGTAGTTGACACAATCAAGCATAAGAAGATTATGAAGAACATATACCTGAGGCAGAAGAAAAAAGGATTCATTCGGTCGATGGACAAGAGCTACAAGTTTATTCAAATCTGGTGAAACAGTTTTTGAACTAAGATGCTTTAGAGTAATCCTCAAGGGTGCACCTAGTACTACCTCCCTTACAGAAGCAATCTTTATTAGAAGGTTTTGCTTTTGTTCTGCAACAAGTAAGACAAGGAACAAAATGCTTAAAAATGACACGAAAAACATTGACTAAACTTTCTGCGGCAGAATAAAATAGGTAAGGGTCTGTAACTCTGTATGCATGTGTATAAGTAATTCTATGAAAGCACACTCAAACTTATCTTTCATAATGCCAAAAAAAATAAAATTTGTTCTACACACTCATATTAGACCATAGTGGCAAGACATGAACCTTCACCGTCATCTATACTTTAAAGTCCCCGACTTTGAAAATTTATTTTTCCTTAACTGATATACTAACCATTAGGCAATTCATAAGTTGGAGTGCTATTTCTCATTTTAATTCCTCAAGCAATAAAAATGTCATTAGCCATGGAACTCATAGTTTGCCCTAGTACTATAACAATATTAAAAAAAATCAGTAAAATTGGCTGTCTTAAGAATTGCAGCATGCCGCCAAATCATCCTTGAACAAGTCAAGGCTCTGCTTTTTCACATTTCAACATTACAGACTTTCAAATTTTTACCTCGCCCCTGTTTTTCTCTCTACTTTTTCCACTCCGGAAATCGCATATTGCAATTTGTTTCCCTCAAAAGAACACATCCCTAGTGTCGGCACTTCTCTCTCTTGAAAGAAAGTTTACATGTCACGTCATAAAAACGGACACCCAAACTATTAGAACTTGCAGATTTACCTAAAGAACTAAATGTAATAACATCAGAGACAGATCAATAAGGATGACTAGAATGCATCTACAAACATGCGCAAAAGAAAAAAAGGTGACAATATGCAGAGAGATTACGGAATTAGTTTACGGAACAACCATCCAAGCATGCATTGGCAATGGCATGTCATCAACCAAAAAACAGAAATCATGGGAAGCATGCATAAATAAACACCACCATGTGCTGGAAAAAAAGGTTTATCCAAAATTTTATAACAAACGTATGGAGCAAGATCATAATGACCTCAGAAGAAACGGATTGGACCTTCATCTGTAGGAAGCTTTGAAAAATTGAGTTTCAATGTGAGATTGAAACCATCCCTTGGAGGATCAAGAATTTGTACAGTGACACCATATGCCGCTTTTATTGCTTCAATGGCTCCATAAGGAAGTCCATCAGAAAAAACTGCTTCTGCAGGTGGGGTAGGTAGTGCCACTGATAGAAGGAGGATATGTGGATTCTTCAATGACACCTGCATGTAAATAGAAAAATTGGACGCACAAATGAACCAACATCAATGGACATACTTTTCATCTCCCAACATACCATATTGAATTCTCATCCCTAGGGTAGGATCTCACTGGTAAAATACGAGTTAAAATTGTTAGATAAAAAAATGGCAATAATGTTTTACGTGAGTGATTTTACTTTCAGTAAACTATTGCACGAGTAATTGACTGTTCAGTTGTAATTTAAGTTTAACTTGACTTATTTACTGTTACATGGAGATTATGTTGATGATCCTAAGAGATGGAAACTGTTAAAGATACATGCACGCATCACATTAGTAATTACTGAGATCGTAAGCAGAGTGATCCCTTCTCAATTATGTTTTCCTTTTTGAACCTTAGGGTATTTTCCATTTGGGGTAGTGTTATGGGTAGTTGAGGCACTACAGCCATGGATTCATGAGATATTATATGAATTGTACAAGACTGTCTTTAAGGTACTTCTCACTTCCTCAAAAACGAACTTCACATTAAGAATTTACTACAAAGGTAACAAAGCTCAATAAGAAAAAGCAACCACCATGAAGTCAGATCTGTTTATTCCTATTTATCTCAATTTTGCATGTAATATGGTTAACTAAATGTGTCTTCTTTTTGTTATAAAACATATCTTTCCATATTAAATTATTTAGTCTTGTTCTTTCTTTGTTCACACTTAATTACAAGTATAAATATCACTCTTTACTTCCTTCAAGGAATCATTAACTTCCATACCAATGATATAACCTGTAAATCATTAAAGAAATGAGAAAATAACAGACTACCTACCACAGGAAACAAATAGAGTTTTTGTTTCAAAATACAATATTCCTCAGCAGAGCATGTTAGCACAAAAATATACAAACTGTATCATACCAGATCGTGATAATATAAAAACTTTAGGTCATAGAAGTAGTCTAACTACTACCCCATACGATTTTATTGACTATTACCTTGCTAGATGTAGCCTTATTAATTTGTTTGTTAAACCATCTTTTCCTATCCATTAAACTTTTTAAAAGTACCAAGTCATATCTTTATATCGAAGTATAATGTTATTTCGTTTTCTTCTACTATTCAAATGATTTTTGTACACACATATTCTTCCATCCATGGCATGGGCATTGAAGTAGTTATCTTAAGCAGAGACACGTAATAGATAACCTGAACATGGAAGCGAACGTCATTGAACTCGACCCATTGATAGTCCAGCTCAACAGCTTTTTCAAGACTGCATGATCAAGGTGGAGAAATATTAAGTTGTGGGGACTTGATTTACAATTAAAAAATTGTTAAAGAACATTACTATTTATATAAATGCATCCTAGACAATGTCTCCAAAAAGAAGTGCTAACCATGATTACAAAGCAAGGATAGGAAGACAAGAAATTGCAGATTGGAAAACATACTGTGAATCTTTAATGGCCTAAAATCTCTTTTGCCCCGCTTAACTTTGTTAACAAGGACCTTCTGGCTTCTACAAATGTTAATCCAGGTTGACTTAGTCCTTGAGCTTTTCATACATTGTCTGACAGCCCTTTCTGAAATACTGATCTAAACTGGATGAAAGTTAGCCTCAACTTTTTAACATGTTCACTTCAATTTTAGTTTATAAAGATTCTAAATAGTTACTACTCCCTAGGTCCCAATTTAATACTCCCTCCGTCCCAAAAAGATTCAAGTGTATTCTTTTCTAGATTGTTCATAAAAGATTTGATCGGTTCCTTTTAAAGAAACATTTTCACACCACTTTTACCTTTTAACCCTCAACTTCCCTTCTCAACCCCAAAAGTTACTTTTTTCCTATATGATAGTTTTACTTTATTACCCTCAAGTCCTCAATACTCCTTAATCTCCATGCCCAGTCAAATGCTCAAAACAATTTGGGGCGGAGGGAATAGTAGTCTTTCCTTACAAGAACACTTTCTACAACCAGTTTCACCACTTCATCCTCTCATCTTAAAGTTGGGTTGTGTTCTTTTGTACAAGAAATCACATAAAAGTAACAACCATTTAAACTTTTTAAAATTTCCCTCTAAAAAATGTGAGTTTTTAGAGGGAATTTCAAAGAAAATTAAATAGTTGTTGTTTTTTTACCATTTATTGGCAAAAGAACAAAGGTCTTGATCCAGCCAGACTTTCTCTTCTTTTTTTCTCATCAGGTGGATTTAGAATTGTTAAAACACACATTTTTAACTACTCACCTCAATTATTGTGTTAGTCAAATACCATGTCTTTTATGAGATGAAGGGGGTATTTGTTTCCGACTACAAAAACATACAATAATTTTTAAAATGTTAATTAACTACTCCTTCTGTCCCAGATTAATTGCCTCATTCTCCTTTCAGGAAAGTTTCAAATAACTTGCCCTAATTTCCTTCTAGAAAAGTCCCGAATCAACACAGTGGTGACTAGAGCACATTTTGATTATTCAAAATACATCAAGAGGTTCTATATCTGCAGTTTAACTCTTACCCTAAAACATGTGTACAAAACAGAAACGAATGTTTAAAAGCTGAACCAGAAACCAAAGCTAACCAGATTTCAAACAACATTATAGAAACTGAAAAGAAAATCACGAAATGGTCAGCTAATGGGGGAGACATTATGAGAATGTAGAAACATACTTTTGCACCCGATTCAACAAGGTCTGGAGAAGGAACTTTGAATGTGACTGCAAGAGAATCATTGATTGTACTCCTTTTATCCTATAAATGGATCCTGATCTTTTACACTGTTGTTAGACTGTCATTCTCATTCTTGAATTTGTTTGTTCACTACTCTCAGTTATTTCATCCTTTATCTGTAGAGAAGAAAACATTACCCTTTCATAACAGGAAGTTGAAACAAGCGTCAGTTACAATTCTTGCTTCTAGTATACATATTGTTGTACACGTCAGATAAATTGTCCACGGCCACATGCAAAGCAAACGAATCAGCCTTGAATAGAATAAGCAGGCCATAAAAAAAAAAAAAAAAAAAAGTATAGCAAAAATGGTAACCCAAATTTATTAAATAAACTTGTGGTAAAAAACAAAAAAATTACAATCAAGGTCCATAAAGGAAGCAGTTCAGACGAGGTACAACAATATCTATAATGGAACTTCTAACTATAAGTCTGAAACTGAATACTGTATGAATCACCTCTAAACACAAATTCCATTTTATTAGATTACTTAATACATCAAAATACATGATAATACAGAACGTATAATTTTCTGTCATAAGATACAAATGTGTATCATACGCTCAATCTTCCATATTGTAATCATTCTCATGTGAGATCATGACCATATGCTTCAACCAATCTCGATATTGTATTACCTTACAGTATACTTTTATAATAGACCAATTCCATCCAATTGTAATGTAATATCAACATTGTTTTCACGTAGCAAAAACCGTCATTCATTGATCTAGAGACGAGACAAATATTTGATGATAATGCAGATCAGTTTATATAAAAATCGATGATTCTCTTCGTAGAGCTTTACTAAATGCTTACTAATAATTTCATTATTCTCAAAACGAATTGGGGAAAAAACAGCACAAAAGCGTAGAAGAGAATGAGATGATTAAATCAGTTAGAATTCCTGACAACTTGTTTGGTAAGCTAACACAAAAAATTGATACTACTTCTAAGAAAACTAATTTCGGATTCGGAGGTGGGAACAAAAAGGACAGAAATTACCGACCAGAGAGTTGTTGCTACTTGTAACTGCCAGTGATGTGATTAAGAGAAGAGAACGGTGATCGATAACAATAAATGAAGCTCGTAAGCAACAGATAGACTGCGGTGGTTATTGGTGGTGAGCGAGAATTCGAGACGCAGATACAATTGGACAATGAACGATTTGACGGAAGAACTTTGAGTGCAAGAACTAGCGATTTCTTGTGCCTCGAGAATCTCAGAGAGGCAACGGATCGGTTCGTCAGCAGGTTAGGCCATATTTGGTAACGACATCAACTGT
>JBBYHH010111100.1:0-14798 GCA_038382905.1 Daphne laureola
ACATTATTAGCTGTATGGCTTAATCACTTCTCCTATAACCCTTTATTTTTATAATTTATACATTTAAATCTATAACATTTTTAATTTAATATAATAAATAGTCATTCTATTTTTATTTTATTTTAATGTGGAAAGTCATTCTATTTCTTTAAACGTTCAAAACTCTCTCCCTAATATTTATATTTATTTTTCATGTGTACAACTTTTCAAGAACCCCATTATATTTTGTTAAAAAAATCAAACATACCACACGTCCCAAAATTCACTTAATTACGTAAAGAGTCATTTTTATTTATAATGTTCGCATATATACCGTAAATATTTAACATGAGAATACTTAGATTCAAATTTTTATTTTTTCTATCTCAGACACCTAAATAATTGTGAACAGATTGTACCAGATGACACATTGAAACTTGAAAATTTCACTTACTTCTCATAAAATAGATCGTCTTGCAAAAGTCTAAATGTCTAAATGATTCATTTTATGATATTCTATTTTACATTATTTACCCCATAGAAAATTCGTAACAACATTATCCAATAAGTTTTTCGCTCGAATCATTAGAAAAAATATATTATGATTTTCAGAAATTTTCATTCATATTTTAATTTTTTTAATTATCCCATCACTGATTTTTTTAATTATCCCTGTCACGGAGCACTGGTAGGTATGAAAACTAGTTGGTAACATTTTCTAACCAGAAAAACTGGGAGAAAAAATAAAACAGGGAAAAGATTGGATCTTGGTTCCGGATAGGGATGATAACAATGATTATTCTTGACAAAATGGTTTACCTTTTGAAGTTTATAACCACCACTAACAAAAGCACAAATAAAAAATTATGGTTGAAACTTCAAAACCTTGTTTCATGAAATGATCTTATGCAAATTTCATTTCTGAAATTCAACTATAGAAATGCAATCATTAAAAAAAAAAAAAAACAGTTAAAAACAAAGATAGGCAAATTTATAAATGATTATCCTTGACAAAATGGTTTACCTTTTGAAGTTATAACCACCACTAACAAAAGCACAAATAAATAAAAAATAAAAAATTATGGTTGAGATTTCAAACCTTGTTTGATGAAATGATCTTATGCAAATTTGATTCCTGAAATTCAATTATAAAAATGCAATCCATTAAATTAAAAATTCAGTTAAAAACAAAAGATTAGCAAATTTATATTATAAAGTTTCAATCTTTTCAAAACCACCAGCCAATGACAAAACCTTCAGACCAGACCAAACACACAGATCCAATGTAACAAGTCAAACTCTCTCCATCTCTTTCCCTCTCTCTATCATCAACAAAAAGAACAGTGAATTCCCTTTTATACCCTTCTCACTCCTCCTTCTGTACAAATCTTTCTTCCACTTTGACTCTCTTCAGTAACTTTGTCTTCTCAAATTCTTCTCTGAGGAAACAATCATGGAGGACCAGATTTCAGCTCCTTCCTCTGCTTCTTCTTCCCCGACGGCGTTTGATCCGCCGCCGGCGTGTGGTGGAGCTAGGTATAAGCTGGTGGCGCCGGCCAAGCTTCCGATCTCGAGGTCGGCCTGTATCACGATCCCGCCGGGGCTTAGTCCGACGTCGTTTCTTGAGTCCCCTGTGCTCCTCTCTGATATGAAGGTCAGTGCTTTATCTCCGGATCGGGTCACCCAGATAGAAAGTAGACTACTTCAACTGTTAAAAAGTGAAAAAAATAAAAATAAAATTGAAGTCTTTTGCTAGCTGTTAGTGCTAAAGACTGACATTTTGTTTTCGTTGCAATTGGTGCTGATTTGGTTCTCCCCGTTCAAAATTAGAGAAGAATTTCAACTTCTAGTGGGGGTTATGTAATGAGATTCGGAGAAAATGAATTGTGATTTCTGTGGTTTGTTAAATAATTGGACTTGTGTGTGAATGGTGAGTGATGTTAGCTTGAGTGACCTTAAAGGAGATTCTGATGCTTGTTGTCATTACCATTCGCTAAGACATTATGAAATTGGCTGCTTTTCTGCCTGTGGAATGGTATCCAGTGGAAGGAATTTGGCTTTTGTATTGTGAATGCAACTAGTGAGTGATTGGACATTTCTTGCTTCTGACATTATATGTCAGTGTTGTTTTTTCACATAACGAAGCTTCTCTCTTTTCCTTTCGGCTGTTTGATTTTTTCGGATTTGTTGTAATGTTGCAAAGATTGCAGCTTTTTTCTTCGCTGTTTTCAGAGTATCTAATTTACTATGAGTTCATAGATATGTAAAGTTAAATGATTCATATGCTTCTCATAATTTGCAATCTAACTTTCTAGATATATATTTTTTTGATTTTTTTTTTTTCAGTATTTATTCTAGTAAAATTTTGAGTGAAAGAGTGCAACTTGAAATATCAAAGTCACACAATAATCTTTTTGGGACGGAGGGAGTATATGAATAAGGACAAGAGAACTTTATTGTTACCATTTGTGCAACTTGGAATATGGAATAAGTGCATTAGTACAGAGGGGAGGATCGATGCTCTTAAAAGCCATTTAGAGTCCAGGGCTATTATTGATTATTGTTGTACAGAGAAGGAAGGGATCAAATGGGTAGAAGCTAAATGCATTTGTGTCAAGTCATAGAGAGAAGTATGATTTTATGGCATCAATATCATAGATGGATCAATGGGAGCTAAAGATGCTAGCAACGAGCTATCGTGAGTTGTACTGACAAGCATTTTCGATTCGTTTGGCCGATTTGACTGTCTGCATATAGCATGTCTAGCTGAAATGTAACTATGTGAATAAAAGGGTTTGCAGCTTTTGCACCTTAGTTTGGTTCATGTTAGAATCTTCGTGTTCCTTTTCTTCAAATTCTTATAGCACTATCAACAGGAAGGATATTAGTTTATTATGGACCAGCAGATGTTTCAATTTTATTTAGAAGCCTTTGTTTTAAATGGAAGCAGAAATCATCTCATATACTAATATGATGGAATTTAGGTTCTGGTAGTAGAAACTTCTTCCACTTTGAGCGCTTGTTTATTGTCTTTTCCGAGAGGACAGAATCTCTTTATGTACTTAAATAACTACAGTTATTAGTTTTTGTCTCATAAATATGTGATGGCCTGGTACTAAATATTCTAAGTTCGTTTTTTCTTCTTCTCTGATATTCTTGCAGCCAGAGCCATCTCCAACTACCGGTTCTCTTTTTAAGCCCCAAGCGCTGCATGCCTCTATTGCTTGCAGTAGAAACCCAGCCACTAGTGTTTGTTCGACCACCTTTGATGAAAGGCAATCAAGCGGTTTTGAGTTCAGGCCTCATCCTATGCCAAATATGGTAAAAATTAAATGGTTATAATTTTTTTTATCTGAATGAGATGATACTGATGTTTTCTTCTCTTTCAATTTACTAACAGATTAATTTGCAATGTATACATACATACATACATACAAATTTGATCAATTGTGTGTCTGTTGGAATATTTACTTCATATGACTAATGTCTTTCAAGTTTATATGGGCACTTATAGTAGCCACCTTGATGGTATTCAATTTACAAACTCCATTACTGCTTTTGTGGTTTTTTTTTTTTTTTATTACACTTGTTCTCAAGTTATATGGTTTAGGGCAAATGCCTCATTTTTCTTCCGCTCTATTATATTTTAAAAAACAAGAAATTGAACATACTCGTGACCTCAGTTTCAGAGTTTCGTGTTATATGCTAGTATATTAGCTGCAAGATGGGATATCTAAACCTTTTTGTTTATTTGAAGGTTAATGCAGATTTGAAGCATCGAACAAGTCGAGGTCTGCACCACATACCATCATCTGCATCAATGGGTCCAATAAAGAGTGAGATGGCAGGCTCATCCAGTGAGTTGACTCTCTCAGTACCTGTTCAGGTGGCTAATTCAGGGGGCTATATTTCTGAAGTTGGTCCTGATGATATACAGCAGATAAATACTGCGCCGAATCCTCCACAGTCCGAAACCAGAGGGAATGGTCAATCAGTAGCATCTGATGATGGATACAACTGGAGAAAGTACGGACAGAAACATGTCAAAGGCAGTGAGCACCCACGCAGCTACTACAAATGTACGCATCCTAATTGTGAAGTGAAGAAGCTATTTGAGCGTTCGCATGAAGGACAGATCACGGAGATTATATACAAGGGAACACATGATCATCCTAAACCTCAGCCCACGCGCAGATATTCTGCCGGTAGTATTTTGTCAAGTCAAGATGAAAGAGTGGACAGAGTCTCACCTTTGCTTGGCAGAGATGGTGAGGAAATATGGCTCATTATTTTGAACTAGATTTCACAAGTGTTTTACTTTACCTCACATGCTTAAGTACATGTTTGGCAACAACTTTTTCAAGTAGCTGTTGTGTTTTGAAAAAGTTATCAATGGGTAACTTTTTGCATTTAGTTGTAGCTGTTTGATCTCAACCATTAAAAAATTATTCAAAACGGTAAAGCTAATTGAAACAAGTATTCCCAAACGGGCCCTAAGTCCTAAATTTGCTTATGCTAATTTCTGGAAAATGGTGGACTCGTAATCTTCTGTTAAGATAGCCAATTTTCTGATTAAAAGAAAAAACAACTGACGTTTATGTATTAAATATTTGTGCAGACAGGTCAACCAACATTTGCGGCCAGTTTTCTAATGGGTCTGAGCCCAATAGCACTCCTGACCATTCTCCAGTTGCTGCAAATGATGATAATGTAGAGGAAATTGATGAAGATGATGTGTTTGCAAAACGAAGGTAATCCTTCTTTTCCTACGATTTAAACTCTATTATGTCACCGGTGTCTGGTATTATAGCTTTGTTCCTTAGCTGGAATTGCTGTCAAATATCTTGTCAAGCAGGAAAATGGATGGTGGCATGGATGTGATTCCTGTAGTGAAGCCAATTCGGGAGCCTCGTGTTGTTGTTCAGACCGTCAGTGAAGTTGATATACTTGATGATGGTTACAGGTGGCGTAAATATGGGCAGAAAGTGGTGAGAGGCAACCCAAATCCAAGGTATGTTTTGATCCGATTTCACACTTTTGTAGCTCCTTTCATAGTCATATAGTGCTTCACTACTTAAAAACTGTTGGCACACACACCCTATATCTCTGAACGAAAACTTGGAGCTTTAAAGGTGGCTTATCTTTCGTTAACCGGAATAAGAGTGGATTTGTTCTTTTAGTCGTGAGTGACGCTTTAGGTTTATCGCAGAAAGAATAGAGCATGCTGTAGTTTGTTGGATATAATCTTGCACGCTATGACACTTATAGAAAATAGGTAGATCCTGTTTATTAATCTAGATCGTAATACATTCGTCTTGATTACCATTTCTATTCTGTCATAACACTCTTTTTCACCTCAAGCGATGTGTCAACCTCCGTCCAGTCTTGCATCTTACAGACGTGAAATTGCATACAGTTTTCCTTTACTTTAAGAGCAAAAAGGATAACTTTATAAACTCTCTCCATCTACAAAAAATTGCAACGTTTGACTTTTGAACTTGTGTTCGACTCAAATTATTACCAAGAAAAATATTTCAAAAAGAATCTAAAAATACTATATTTGAAAACTAGAGACGTTAAATTTTCATTTGAACATAAGCTTTGATGACTTTGTATGTCAAAATGTTGAAAGAAAAAAAGCATACTCCATACATTAAATGTTGAAAACTAAATGGACAATCTTTTACGGACGGAGGGAGTATCTAGTTCATTAAAGTGCCGATGTGCTGTCTGCACATATAGTTTAATCTCAGGGCACCATTAGAAGGCCAAATCAGTAGTTAATTGAATATTTAGGGAGCAAAGTGGAACCAGAATTAATCTGGGGTGAAAGTTAGGTGAACATGACACTGTGGGATCATGTTATGTAATTAAAGTAGGCTTCTAATTTGTTCGACTGTATCTGTCGAGATCTTTGAATATTCTCGTGAAAATCTCAATATTCATTCGATAATTTGCCTTGCTTTATCCGGTGATCATACAATGATCCGTTCGATTCTCCATTGCTGTGCAGGAGCTACTACAAATGCACCAATGCTGGTTGCCCTGTCCGAAAACATGTGGAGAGGGCATCACACGATCCGAAAGCTGTCATAACGACGTATGAGGGGAAGCATAACCATGATGTACCCACTGCCAGGACCAGTAGTCACGATACAGCAGGACCGTCAAGAATCAGATCAGAAGACAACGATGCAATCAGTCTCGATCTAGGTGTCGGGATGCGCTCAGCACCCGAAGGCAACTTGAACGAGCATCAGTTGATGCATTCCGGGTTCTTTCAGAGGCAGCAACTACAACAGGTGCCCGGTTCTGATATGAAACTAGCTCAATCAAACCCGATGGGAGCTTACTACGGTGTTGTAAATAGCGGGATGAACCAGTATGGAGGTAGAGATAATTCAGGTGATGGGCATGTCAATCTTCCACCGCTAAACCATTCGTCGTATGGGTATTCGCAGAGCATGGGAAGAATAATGACAGGGCCATAGGCTTGAAGGATGAACTCCATGCCATGAACATGAATGAGATCAGGCAGGTATTTTTTTCTTTCTTTCTTTCTTTCTCTTTTTGAGAATGAAAAGAAACTGCGTAGAATTCTGAATATATACTTACATTCTCATAAATAGTATATTGCCATGAGTTCATTGCCATTTTCTGTACTGCAGATAAAAAGATTTACACTTGAACCTCTCTGGGATGTAAATTATGGATGGATGTAATACATGTATTATTGTTGCCAGATCGGGATAGTATTGCAATGCAAGATGTTTGAAGAGATTTTTACATTGCAAGTAATTTGTACACAACAACGCTACTATTTGTTCATTTTCAGTGCTGTTTTCTCAGTTTTTTTATTTTGAGCTGCAATGATAATTAATTTTCTTTCAGTGTTGTTTTCTTTCAGTTGTAGTACTAGAATTATCTGATAAAGAAAACTTCTATTCAATTTTACATACCACACAAATATATATTCTCTCCGGTTTTTAAAAGTTGTATCATTTGTTTTATTAGTAATTTTACAGTATTTAATATTTTTTTTATGTATATTATAATTTACAATATATATTTTCTGAAAATATTTTTTTAAATTTTTTTTGTGTTATTTATCTTTATAAATATTTGAGTCAAATATTAAATTTTGAAATATAAAAAATAAATTGTATAATTTTTAAGGAACGGATGGAGTATATTTTTTCTTTTATTTTGAAAAAAGAAAATGAGGCCAGCTACCTTTTTCACGTTAGCATCATACTTATTACTGTATCCTTAATTTCTGGAAGTCAAATTTGTAATTAATGAATTCATTTTGTTACTATATTTGAAATATAAATATTTTTTCTTTGCAAACATTCGATAATCTATTATTGAGGAGTAGTTTATGAACAGATTTTTTATCAATATGGTGCTAATCCCGATGAAGTAAGAAAAGTTTATTAAAAAGTTGCATTTAAAAAAAAAAAACGCTTTTGAGAGAAAGATATTGGATTTTTTTTTTTTTTTGAACTGTTTGGAAAGAAAATTAGAATTGAATAATTTGTGATAAAGACTTGAAATTTCTATCAAAATGAAAACAACAGAAATTGTGATGAGAAAGAGAAACCGGGCTGAAAACAAAATTAGGTATAATTAAGGTGTGTTTGCAATTTTTACAAAAAAAAATTAAATAATTTTTTTAATTTCCCTATCAATTCTCAATCTCTCTATTCTAAAATTGAAAAATATGTCATTTTTTTATTAATTTTTTCTGGTGTCAAACACACCTTAATGTAATTTCCATGAGCATCCAAAACACACGGTCAAACAGTCAAAATTAACTTACTTTGGAACTACCAAAATCAATCCAATTAAAATGATTTCAATCTTACTCCTTGAAAACCCAAAACTTCACATTGCCTTTCCTTTAACCCAAGCATCTAGGAACAATCAAAAGGCAATAGTAACCGGCCATTGTATAGTAAAGTAAATAATAGGTGAAAGTACAGTAATTTTAAAGTGAAGTTGAAAGTAAAACAAATATTAGAACCTCTTACATAAACTAGTGTAAACAAACAAAACCAAGTAATAAAAAATTCAAAAAGAAAGACTACACACTAATCTCAGTTCCTTTCTATATAAAGATGGAGGCCAATTTTTTTTTTTCTTCTCTTTGTTTTTCCCTTTCTTTGGCCTTGTATTGTTATTTATCATGAAACCAATAAATAAATAAAAAAAAAAAAAAAAAAAAAAAAAGGAAAAGTATGGAAACCTTCCTGTGTCAGTTACTTCTCCTATGTGTGATAACTTCTCTGCCACTTCCAAAACATGTAGCATTGGTATCTTCTTCATTGCCCTTTATGTACTCTACTTGCAAGCCTGAGACTTTAAAAAGAAAAGCCAGAGCTTTATGTGTTGGACCAAAATACTCTCTACCTCTACTGTATGTGTGTTTTGTGTCATCTACATGACTTCAGACATGGTGCTGTATATCTGAGAAGCAGCGAATGGGCTGTCGGGTAGGTTGAGTCCATCATTGCTGAAAACCAAGATAACCGACAAGTTAAATGGTTACGATCAAACATGTACAACTAACTGCTAAAAGCTACCTGTTACCAAACAGACACTATGGGTGTGTTCGGCAACAGCCTTTTTAAAAGTAGCTTCTGCGTTTTCTACGGGTACCTTTTCACGATTAGATGTAGCTGTTTAGTATTGACCATTGAAAAATTATCCAAAACGCTAGAACTATTTGAAAAAGCTATTCCCAAACAGGGTCTATGTCTCGAGATGGTTACAAAGCTCTTACCTTTCCTGGTCAGTTTGGTTTGTCTCTGTATGCTTGATGATCCTCTCCTCTGTGTCAGAGCTAGTGTTAAGAAATTCGAAAACATAGTTGAACTGTTCTGCAGGGAAACCCATATGATCTGCAAGTTACACAAGTAACACTACTTTCAGAGTCTGATCTGTTTTTTTTACCATGAGAGTCATGGAATGGAGTTCGAAAAAGCGAACCTTCTGAAACCTTCAAGCCATCGATAGGATAGCCGTAGAAAGGTTGACTGGCTGGCGGTTTGCGCACCAAGCGCAGCTCTGATAGACGCCTTCTGTTGAACTCGAGCACTTGATCCTCATCTTCCATAAGCTGCTTCCTGAAAAGTCTCGAGTTCTCATACCGAGGGGGCACAACAAATGCTGAAAAGGCGAAAAAAGCTGATCAGTCAAGCACTAAGATCTATGAAGCAGTTTAAAACTAAGAAACAAAACTAAAAAGCTACTAACTTGAGTGATATTCGGAATCATTGTCCATAGAGTGTGGAGAGTAATACATGGGGTGCTCAATCCTGTCTGAGTACTTTCTGCAATGAGATGAAGGAACAACCAAATTAAGAGCAATCAGTATATATACTAACCAACCCAAAAGCCTTGACCTTTAACAGCCTATAAGAGGAATTATGTTCACCTGTCTGGAAGCTTCGATTTTTCTCTGTATGGTTTGACGAGGACACGAGCCCCGCAAACAAAATGTGGATTTCCCTTCGCCAAGATCATTTTCACCGTATCTGCACTGACAAACGTAACGAACCCGAACATCCTCTTTTGCTGGGAGGGAATCCTCACATCTTCAACCGGTCCAAAGGTGCTACAAAGTACACATGAAGGATGTGTTGGAAATTTAGAAGGCATGTACAGGCTTATAAACTGTTCCTTAAGAGTGTGCAAGATTCAGTTACTTGAAGTAGTCGGAGACATCATCTTCGGTGAAGGTGCTCTCAGCAGGGAACGTTAGATATATTTGTCTGGAACCGCTAACGATCGGACCAGGATCGTTCCTCTCGTTCTGATTTTGCATGTATTTTGGAGCGTCTTCCGCCAGAATAACTGCATGCTGTCCATGAGGTCTGTCACTAATACAAGAAGAAGAGTTTATCAGTTAAAGTCCCAACATATGTGAACATAAACAATCAAAGAATTCCACCTGTCAATGAGGCGGATGCTGTTTTTGAGGCGTGCGAGAAGCTTCGTCAAACTATAACCGGCTTTGCCATGCCTTTGGCTCTCGGTTAGATAGCCTTCTGCTTGAAGAAGCTTCCCGTATTTCTCATAGTACAACATAGGAAGTGAGGCGATGGAAACGGGATTCCCTCTTCGGGATTTGAGAAGCTCGATGATTTCTAGCTCTAACTTATCTAATGATCCTGGTGAGAAAACCTGATCTTCACCAAAGGCATCATGGCCACCGAACATTTGGGAGAAATTTTCAGGTACCTGACCGTGGAAGTACCTGCAGTTGCTTCCATGCTTACAGTACCCCTTGTTGAAGTAATGGCAAGTTTTAATTGGGAAGTCTGTCATGGTTTGGTGCCTTCGTGTTGCTCTTGGACCGAGATTGGTAAGTGCAGAATCCGAATAGTAGTGATCATTCGAAAACCGACCCTCTGCGATGTTTGCAGCCTCCATCTGATGATCCTCTATGTTCAATAACTGAGTTTTAGCCTGCAAATCAGAGAAAGAGTCCGAGCAAACTGCGGTTATGAACTCCGAGTTCTGCTTGGGTGCCTCCCAACAAGGGGAATGTAACCGTAAGCTTACAGGTGACAAGAACGGAACTGGCTGCAGGAAAGGGAACGAAACGGGCGCAGCGGCAGCGTTCATAGAAGGTGACATTGGAGACAAGGCTGTCTTGATTGGAAGGTGTTGTAACTCAGCCTTGGCTTTGTATATCACTTCCTGCATCACTGCATCAGGACACATGGCCAGATGAATCATTTCATCTTCGCCGCGGTCTTGCAGAAGAAGGTACCCGATGATCTTTCTCGTGTTATCGGGTTCCAGTTTTCTTATTCGATTGATCACGATCCGCGTTGCCTCTGAAAATTCCATCTTGCATCTACAGATTTGCCTGATTCCTGCACCACCATAGTTTTGGAAGCTGATGATCAAACTTATGGTGAAAATGTAAATGCAAATGCAAATGCAGCCTCTAACTGCACAAACCTAAATCACACAACTACAGAATATCATATAAACTGTTTTTACCCTTCAATTTTTTTCTTTGGAAGAATAAGATAAATCTAAAGATCCATTGACAAGCAAAGGAAAGGAATACCTCAAAACACATACTACTAATTTACTGAAATGAAATTTGAGTATGTTACAAGAAAAAGCTGTAAGATTTACACAGCAATTCAAAAAAGGTACTTAGAATTTTTGATTCCTAATAATTTTGTCTCAGCAATTCAAAAAAGCCAACCAGAAATTAAAATGAGTCACATGATGAAAATCAAAATTGGAAAAATAAAGCACCCCAGCATGAGCTCACCCATATCATCCCTTCCCTTCGTTGAATCACAAGATCAGTGAGAGAAAAAGGAAATACAGATGACAAAACAAAAGCCCTCCAAAAAGAAAGAACCTTTTGGATTCATGGTGCCCTTTTACCGCCAAAAATATGATCTTTTCATTTTTTTCTTTCTATTTTTTATGCAAGGTGATAAGACTAACAGATAAAGTCCAAGAGATTGAGATAACCCAGCATTAAAAAAGTTTAGTACTTTACTTTGAGTAATACAAAACACCCAGAGTCTTAAAAATTTGAAATTTGAGAACATACCCAAAAACCCAGTAGAGATGCCCCAAAATCTATTCTTTATTCACCCTTGTTCTTCAGATTTCAATAGCTCTTTCACCCTTCTATTTCTCTCCATGCCTCAGGAGGTTGCAACTATATGAAAGAACTTCTTGTGGCTTTAGAAATGATCAGAACTCTCATGCAGTAGTACTCTTCTTTTTCTTTTGCTCACATTTATGTAAACAAAAAATTCAAACTTTTTAGGGAAAAAAACGATTTATAAAAAGTGGAAATGAAAGGGCTTTTAGTACGGAGAGGGTTACTGAAACTAAACTAAAAATACTAGGTGTGAGGATCAGATTAAGATTATCTGAAAATCACAATCAAATAGGGCAAATGAAGGAAATATAGTCTCCTTGATTTTCGTTTTTAACTGTAACCAACTTGAAAACTGATTGAATTACACATCTGACCCTGTTCTAGAAGCAAAAACAAAAAACAAAAAACAAAAAAGAAAAAAAACAGTCTACTTTCTCTAAAAAAACAATAATATGTTAATTAGAAAAGGCAAAAAGCACAAATAAACCTCTGAACTATTCAGTTTGTTACGAATTGATCACTAAATTTTTTATCTAGCCGAATAAATCATTAAATTTTTAAAATTGATTTAGCTACTGTGTTTCATTTTTGATGATGTTTCAGGCGAGAAAACGACGTGGATTGAGCATAAAATTAAACCTAAAATATCTCTAACTGTTCAATAATAAAAAAAAATGCACGCACATAAAGAGAATATTACATCGTTTTCTTTGACCCTAACTACGTCTGACTTTCTCGGTGGTATTCTTTTAACGTGTTTTTTTTTAATTGGATATTTAAAGACACTTTATGCTGAACTTCTCGTTCAATCTGCATAGTTCTTCTGCGTGAAAAATCATTAGAATTCAAATCCAGTGATTAAATTGATACAATTATAAAAATTTATAATGACCAATTCATGATAGCTTAAATAGTTCAAGGATTTATTTGTGTTTTTTTGTCATTAGAAAATTACAATGTGTGCCAATTTAGACGTTCCCAGTTCCACTTCATACCTGTCGACAAATGCATGTCTTCAGTGGCAGCGAATGTGTCTTTATTTTTGTCTTGTATGTGAGTTGTTCTATCATCCTTTAATCTACACCGTCCGATTTTTTGACATCTATTTGGACCCATGCAAAAACACATTGGATAATGCAAATGATTAAAATGATTTTAATATTTTTATCCTATGCTTCATCTCTATCATTTGATGTTGATTTTTTTTGTGGAAAATAAGATTATTTTGACACGAGATGTCAAGCATTAATCTTAATTTCCATGAAGATATATAGTACAAATATTTTCTTATATATTGTTGTTCCATTTCATGCAAATATATATTATAAGTGTTGTAAAAGTATATATATAGAGAGAGAACGGAAGAAGATCTTAATTCCAAGGCTTAAATATACATCATTACCATGAATTATGATAAAATGAGTATATAAGGGTTTGAAAAAAAAAAAACGTTACAGATAAGGGTATGAACTATAGTGATTTGAAGCAGATGAGAGTCTCATTTAAACCCTTATTTGCACCATTTTTTTGAATTTCAAACTCTTATCTGCATTGATTTTATAGTTCAGGTCCTTACGTGCAATATTTTTTGTTCAGACCCTTATTTGTCCACTTTATCGTAGTTCAGGATAGTGATGTGTATTTAAGCCTAATTCCAATGCAATTATAGATACAGTTTTTAAGTATGAACAATATATATATATATTCATTAATTTTTCATTAAAGCTTTTATTATGAAAATTAAAATAGAAAAAAATGGAGGATAAACGAGTAAATGGGGAGTGAAAAGAAGGCAGATAGGATCTTGTATACAAGAATGGTGACCGATTCTGCGATTCAGGAGGCTAGAAGGTGGGAAGAAGATCGTACTGTATTGTATATGAGAGAAAAATGGGGAAAAAAAGAAAAAGTAGTTGTAGTAGTAATTAATTTGAGTAATTATGATTAGTATGCTAATCAGTATCTGCGGATAGATCTCTAAGATTATTGACTGAAGGACACAGATGTACGATCCAATAGAATAGAATAGATCCTGTTTAAGTAAGGTTGTTTTGACTGATCTCTAGCTAGCTTTTATTTTTGCGCACGAGGATGGTTGTCAATTTGTTTATTTACATTTTAAACGTTAACTTTATTATTTTTAGGAAATTAATGTCCATTATGATGTTAAATGCCACAAATATCAATTTTAGTCCTATAGGGGTTTTTAACGATGCAATTCTATATGTTTAAACTTTCTCAAACAAGTCCTAAATCTGAAAGGAATCTAACAAATAAGAGATTTATAGGTTTGCGAATAGGATTTTAAGTCATTAAAGTTTTCAGGTTTGTTTGTTTAGATCCTCAAACTTCTGAAACTTTTATTTTATGCTAACTTGGCTTTGATACTAAATTGGTAGCGGATATTAATTTTGTTTATACAAGTACAACAGAAAATATACAACATAAAGTAAATACGCAATAAATTAACACAATACTTAAAATATCATCAACTTACAAAGTCTAGTTAATACCAGATAAATTACAGCAATCCAAATACAAGTAAATGACCGCTGGATAGACACACCAAGCAAACTCCAACAGCAAGCAAACTTCAACAACTACACACGTAAACACCAAACTCGAAACAAACTATGAACTTACAGAATCCTTAGAGTGAATTTCTAAACAGAAAGACGTTTAACACACGAACTTAGAGAAGTAGAGAGAGAGATTTTCAGATAAAAAATTTATGGATGCCATTCTTCTGCTGAGAGACCTTCTATTTATAGTGAAAGGAAAGATTCATTTCTCTATAGTTTCCTTGCTGGCGACCACCAATAATCCTTGCTTTATTAAAGGTGGTGTATTTTTCTTTATGAGTGGAGATCTTTACCCCACCCTTCACATGCCTTTGTCACACAACTCCAATTATTTCTTTGTGGCGACCCTACCTTGGTTGGGGCAGCTGGATAACTGGTCCTGAGCAGCTTTGAGAGTCTGTTCTTGGACAGATCTCACCGCTAGCTTCATCAAATTTTCCTTCATTTCTTCTAGGGGGATATATGCTAATTCAGATTGGCAGTATAATTTCCCCAGCATTGAATCAAAATTTTCTTCATAAAGTTCTATGACCTTGAGTGTGATATTTTCTACAATGTATGAATTAATCACACACTTGTCCCACCAATGG
>JBBYHH010111211.1:0-14797 GCA_038382905.1 Daphne laureola
TTAAGCTTTGGTATTAGTTACTAATTAGTTTTGGGTGTGAAGAAGAAAATGGAAGACAGAAGAGATGGGAGACATGATCAGTAGCTAGAGAGTTGCAACAGCCGCAAGTTATGCAAACTTGTTATAATGGCTGAGTCGTCACGCATAAGCCAAGTAGCTGTACCAACTATATATATATATATATATATATATATTATAAGAAATAATTTAAAAATAATTTTATTGCATGGAATGAACTATAAACACAAATTAATTCACATTTCCGAATATTTTATGGCTTTCATGAGCTTCAATGAACATAAATTTGGTAGAAACTTGAGAACTCAATCGAATGAAAACTTTTGCAACATATTACTCCAGGATATATATATATATATATATGGATTTGTGTTCTTTCATGCCTCCTACCTAGGCTTCTCGAGTTGATCTTATTGTTACTAGAGTCGCTATTATTTTTTAAAGTTTTTCGATCCTAATTAAGTGGTGCGGAGATAATCATATATCAACCCTAAGTACTACTAAACTCATATCCAACCGAATCAATACCTTTTATGATGGTAAGGCTCGACCCGATATTTATATCTTTATAAGTCAACCACTAGTCTGACAAGATGACGTACTCTCCGTTATAAAAATGGATTAATTCCCATTAATCTCCATAAACACCTTTCTAGCTTGTTATATGCTTTACACACCCTCCATTGGTCTTCTACATTTCCCTTTCAATATTCTATTGATTTGAGTGTCGGAGAAAGTCTTACAGATCTCAACCCTTAGTTCACCCTAACCTTTCTTCGTTGCATGAACCACGCGATTGGATCGGATCTCCATTCATCATTGGATTCCCTGATCTGGTAACTCATTGTTATCACAATCCTACTCGACCTTTTGATTAATGGTTTTCAATTTCCTTAATTAGTTTTTGGTTTTTCAGCTTATTATTGGCGCTACGTCCGTTTTGGACATTTTATGATTGTTTTTCGAACCTTTTTGTCTCTTGGCTAATTAGTTCCTACCTTACTTGATTGGGTATGGCGTATGTCTCTAATATCTAAGATGTTGCCTAAAAAAGCTTTGGCAACATAATTATTTGAACGTAGTATGAGAGCATCACACCGATGAATGATGAAACTTTCCGATGTGCATAATTAAATAGTAACTAAGAATTTTCTGGATTTGTGAAGGGTACGTTAAAAAATCAATTACTCCATCTGTACCTTTTTAATAATAACGTTTCTTTTTCAGTATCAAATCTATATATTTTTATCTTTAACATTTTAATATATAAAATTAAGTAATTTATATACATAAGATAAATCAATATGTCTAGTTTCTGAAGAAAAAAAATTCAATTTTTTTTAACACATTCTTTCAAATAAAAAATCAAGTCCAAACAAAAATTTAAAAATCAAACGTAATAATTAAATAAGGACTAGGGATACTATACTCCATATGTGCACTAATAACTAATAGCGCGCAAATTTAAGAAAAAAACGGTTGAAATCTACGACCTACTAGTATTCAAACTCGTGAGTAAATTCTATTTGTTCCAATTTATTTGAAAAGTTTGGTTTTTGGTATTCATTTGATTTCAAATTATTTATATCTATAATTCTTTAGTGAATTTTCTAAAAAATGTACATGAATCGAATTACCATTTTGGAAAAAAAATATTTAAATCTATAATTAGAACAAGTTTGTTGTTTTTACGGCCATGTTGAAATGT
This sequence comes from Daphne laureola, assembly GCA_038382905.1. NCBI lineage: Eukaryota > Viridiplantae > Streptophyta > Magnoliopsida > Malvales > Thymelaeaceae > Daphne > Daphne laureola. Next base: position 1,727 of record JBBYHH010111211.1, read on the forward strand.
TGGTGAAGTACTCTCCTCCCTCCTAATTATTTTAAAATGATTTACTTTCAATATCTATTTGATTTCAAATTTTATATAGTACTTTAATGGAATGTTTATCTAGAAAAAGTATATGTTCATAAACTACTCACATTAAATTGCCATTTATACAGACATGTTTGGATTTTTATATCAAAATGTTTAAAAACTAAAATCATACACATAAATGTTTTTCTGAATTGCCGTCAGCCCAATTATAAACCAGGTCATATGTTTTTGGATCATCGGAATCGGATTTTATAATTGCCGTCAGCCCAATTATAAAATGCGTCAGGAGCTCAACATAGTGTGGGTAAAACTAAGGTTTAATCTAGTCCTACTTTCTTTCTTTCTTTCTTTTTTTTGACGAAGAATGACTTCATTCACTCAATTTTCAAGTGGTTAATGTCAATAACAATTAAACATGGGAAATACATCCCCAATAATATCTATCAAAATATTTTAAAACATGACGAGTAATGCAATGTACAACACCGTTAATAATGCGCGAAACAAAAGCAACTGAGTGAAAATAAAACCTACGGTCTCATAAGCTTAAGGCGAATGAGGACAAAAATATCAAAAAGTGTGTGAAGCAAGAAACCATAAACAATAATAGAATCACCAGAGCGATAAAAGAGCAAATTCAATAGGGGATATAATATCCGAAGTAATCTCAGTGAGTACGAGTCCTCTCCAAATGCCATATGACTTGATGCAAGTATCCATCCGCAGCATCCGCGAGCTTGCTCGAGACATTCGGCCTTCTCCGCTGTAGCCACGCAAAGCGGACCCTAGAAAGTCTATTTCATACAAGGATACCCGGAAAGCACAAGTACTCAAGAGACAACTCCTGCACATATAATATCACAAGTAAGCATCACACCCCATCTTATGAAACCAAGTCCAGTAGAGATAGCGAATGAATGAGGCGGACTTGTTATCCCAACAATTTGTGCGCGCCCAGCTCATGGAGTCGGGCAAGGAGCATTGCCGCTTCTTGCCGGTTCCTGCAGCTCCTCCTGCAAACCATCTGCAACCCTTTTGTGGCCCCGCCAACACCCGCCTCTCCACCTTCCCAAGGTACCAACCACATAAATCTCCTCCACCAAAAAATCAAAACACCATAAAACCCTCCACTCCCACTAACCCATCTGCCAAAATGAGAGGCATGAACCTCCATCTGCTTAGACACAACTGAACAAGCTGACCTCACCATCAAAATTCTCCCCGACACCAGCAGAAGTGTCGCTCGACCAAGACAAAAACGACCACACATCGGGAGGCTTCGCATAAGCGAGGCATGGTCCTGACTAGACGTCGCCGTCCAATAGCTCCGTCGGAAGCGTATCAGATTCTCCACAAGATGAGAGAAACCTCCAACCCTAACTGGATCTCCAATAGACAGAATAGAATTGTAATGTTTGGTCACTAAAGCAAGCCATTTTCTCATCCGGCAGGCACCCTTGATCAGCGAGCACCCCGAGAGGCAGCCCAACCAGCACCAACGATACATGGCCTTGTTGGTCCCAGGACGGAGACGCCAAGGCTCAGCCCTGGTCAAGCGCCCAGACCGCCACGACCACCTAGAAGCACCAACGCCTCCAACCACCCGACGATTTGAACTCAAGGCCTGAATCAAACTCAGAGCCAGACCAGCGCCACCACGTGGAAGGATGCAGCGCCGGTCAACAGGGCCATTGGTACGGCATCGCGCCTCCACCATCCACCGCCGGAAGACCAAGAGGAAGACGAATCCAGAGATCCAATGATAATTCAATGTTTCTAGTTTCTAAATATAATTTTTCTATTTTTTTTAGAAATATTTTCCTAATAATAATTTGAGTCAAACACAACATAAAAAATCAAACGCTTAAAATATTTTGGGACGAATGTAGTATTAGTTACTCTTCAAGTGGTGGTGGATGTATTTCCAGGAAGGTCTTTTCTTCTCCAAATTCAAGTTCTCATGGGGATACAGATCTTTTTAGGGGACATATGATTGAAAACTACAATCTTGAAAGAGGTGAAAATGCCAAGTTTGCAATTGGAACCTCGGATGATCAAAATGAATGTGAAGCCTCGAGAAGAAGCAATTGGAACCTCGGATGATCAAAATGAATGTGAAGCCTCGAGAAGCAAATTTCTTTAGTCCGAGTCTATTGAAGTTAATGAACCAAACTTCTCCTCAGGAGGATAGATGGGGCGATTCATGTGAGATCCAATGTAAATCTAACTTTCTATTCACTCGTGGGATCTGGGCGGTCCGGGAGGTCCACCATGGCTCCTCTCTTCTCGATAATCCATACATCCCTTATCAGTATGTACAGAGCTATCTCTCGAGCACAGGTTTAGGTTCGGCCTCAATGGAAAAATGAAATGGAGCACCTAACAACGTATCTTCACAGACCAAGAACTACGAGATCGCCCATTTCAATTTATCTCATATTTTACATATAATGGATTTGTCTGGACCAATACACGATTTTCTTATAGTTTTACTGGGATCATGTCTTATATTAGGGGGACTAGGAGTAATACTATTTACCGATCCAATTTATTCTGCTTTTTCGTTGGGATTGGTTATTGTTTGTATATCCTTATTCTATATTCGGCTGTTAATCGGTGGCCAATGCGAAATTGAAATCTGAATTACGGAGATTTCAATGGAACATCATCAATTAATCAGTTTAGAGATGATAGAAGCTTTTTGGGGTTTAACTTATATTGGGCATTTTTTTAATTCGGTTTGTTATTTAAGGATTTTATCATGTGTCGAACGTTAAAAAAACCCTCAAAACCAAAATATTGAACCGAATCACATAATTTGAAATCGAAAAACCCGTAATTGAAGAAACCGGTAATCCGAGGGTCCTAATTTTAAGAACCCGCAGATACCCGAACCGATCTACATATATCTATTTACAAATAGATTATCTAAAATTTCATACATAATCTCAACTTTCCTTTCAATTTTCTTTTATACAATGCGTGAGAACTAATTTCATACAATAATGATATGATTTGCAATGTTATATTGTTGTTTTATTTACATTTATGATATAAAAGTTAAAAGTAACTCTAAATATTTCAAAAGATTTTATAGAATAAGTTTACTTAGAATCACATGTGGATATATACCCACAATCCAAACACCATAAAATCTGTGAAATAAAGTATTTGTATATAGATTACCCACACTCGACAATGCGAATATTTTTTTTTTTTTTATTATCCATCATGCCTAACCCCGTGAACACCCATAAAATTGGCTAGTGTAGTTAGGTATGACGTTCTATTTTTACAAATAAAATTCATTGTTGCATTAAAAAATTACTCTAACCAATGACTATGTGTAAAATAAACAAGCATCATAATTTCCTAGTTCCTACCAAGAAAAACAAAAATCAAAAGGTAAAACTAGGATTTCCTCAATAAACGAAAAGCTATCGAAATGACAAACCGTCAAACTATCATCCCCGTGAACAAAATTGGTAATGAGGGAAAGAATGAAGAGTGAACACAAAACGACGTCGTACGCACCTAACCTGAACCCGGAAGCTGCCTATAATCATTCAGACCCTCCTTAATCCTTATCTTCGACAGAATTCCCAGTTCTCGGAACATCTACACCCAACTGTGAATTTCCATCCTTACCCTCCTGTCCCAGTACACAGTTATAGCTACTCATCGTCCCCACAGAGTAGTTCATTGCAACAGCTCCATGCTCTGTTCTCTGGTCAGACCCGCCGGCGAAGCTATGGAGCCCAGTGAAATCATCTTGATAATTCAAAAATGGCGGATGAAAGCTGTAATCCAACCCCTCATCATAAAAATTGAAGTGATTGTAATCTAGGAAGTCATTTGTGACGTCCATGGTCAAATCGGTCAAATTTTCAAACTCCTGCGTCTCGAATGTTCTGGTTCCATCGATTTTGGTCAAATTTTCAAACTCCTGCGTCTCGAATGTTCTGGTTCCATCGATTTTGGAAGAGTCTTCTTCCAGTTGCGTCTGATCTGTTGGCTTTTGCTCCAAGTAAAAATCTGAAGCTTCGAGCACCGGGAACTTACTGCTGCTCTCTGCAGGGGACGATGATGATTCTGGAGAAGTTGAGGTGTAAGACTCTGTTGACGAGATGGGATTGTAACGATTGGTTTCTGGGTTTGAATTTGAATTGGGGTTGTAATCAGGGAAGTTGATTCGAGCTAAAGGACCGTACATGGCTTTAGCAGCTTCATCATAAGCAAGAGCAGCTTCAATGGCGTTTGAGAATGTCCCGAGCCAGAGTCTCTTCCCTTTGCTCTGTTCTGCTCCTCTACTCATCGGTTCTCGAATCTCCGCCACCCATTTCCCCCAAACGCGCTGCCGGACGCCTCTGTACCGGCAGCCGGAATTCTCCGGACCTCCTTTCCCTCTCATGCAGCCCTTTCTTGAGCCCTTCTCCGGAACTTTGAGCGTCTTCTTCCCGCTGGATGTGGTCTCTTCGGAGACGGGGGACTGGTTATTATTAGCTTGGTTTGTTCGGAAGATCCTCCATTTTCAATCGTTTGCTGAGCTGATTCTCCTTTCCGGCGTCTCCTTCTGGGCTTATCATCCGTTTCCATGCAAAAAAGTTCAATCTTTAGATTTGGCAACAAGGAACCGTGATGTACAGAGAGGCTCTGTTTTCTTATAGCTGCTCTGTTTTTGACTTGGGGACGAAGGAATGATTACCGACGGACATTTTATTTTATATATGGAAAAATTACGAAAATCCACTGAAGTTTTATGAAATCTTCAATTTGTTCATCTATTTTAAAAAACTTACAATTGACCCTCTGAAGTGTAGTGAGATTTTTTAGTTATCGCCCTTAACCAATTGTGTTACTAGTTAACTCTTAAAGATTTTAACATTAATTACACTAACTATACTTCATTTGTTAATAGGCAGCCCAAGCTTACCTGTGTCCCAGCAGTATGAGTTTGTCTGTGTTTTTGTAGCCTGAGCTCGTCTGTGTGATAGAAGTGACCAGACGATAATGACGGCTATGCAGAGTGGACAGAGAGAAAAAAAAGGTTAAAGTTGAAATATTAAGATAAAAAATATTAGTAATAATAAAAATAATTAATCCTTTAAATTTTTAATGCTCAAATAACAACACAAACACTCAAAGAAGGTGACCGGAAGATTTTGTTAAACCTTAAGGGATAATTGCAGGGTTTGAAGAATGAGAGACACAAATTGAAAATTTTACTAAATTTAAAGGGGATTTTTGTAATTTTATTCTTTATTTATTTAGGATGAAAATTTGCGGTGTTAGGAGGAAGGGACAGATGGCTGAACCCTGGAAAGCGGCGGTGAGGTTTACTTGGCTACGAAGAGAAGACTCGAGATGTGAAAACGTTTCAAACTTTCAAAGAGTTATCTTTGCCCAATTGGATAGGATGGTGCGGCGAAAGTTCGCCTTACATACATCTTACTTTGATGTTTCTAAACAAAAGTGCAAAAACATTCATCTCAGTTTTCATGGTTTAAACTTGATGTAAAAGGGTAATACTATTTACCCATTAGTGGTTAAAATTATTAACGGTGTAAAGATTATAATACCCTCATTTAATTGATTAGATCTACAACTTTTTTCTTTCTTTGTAATTTTACAGTTTTTTTTCCTTTTTGTGATTCACTCTGCCATCACGATCTCAACCAACTCCGAACCAATCGTTACCGGAGTATGATGCTCACCATTGCGAACTCCAACGCAGATGATGTTGTGTAATCACTATGGCCCGTCGACGTCCAATGTCTAGATTCGGCAGAGAATCGACGCTCCTGGTTCTGAACTTGTCCTTTCATGCTCGCTATTCGTTTCCGTTACAATCTTCATCACCGGTGTGACATCGGAGGGCGACAGTTTCGCGATCGTCCATCCACTGCGTTCTCCATTTCCAGCCGTCCCGTTCTGGCCACTTGGATCAATCACCAGATCTGGAGCGTCGGTGTTCTGTTCTTGTCGCTACGAAATTGCAAGGTTGCCAAGACTAAGGCTGCACTTGCATGAGACGAGACGACTATAACTTGTACGAAATCTCTTGTGTGTGAAATTGTTCAGATCTGGATTATTGTGCGGTCGAATGATCGGATCCGGAGAAAAATTCATCACGATTAATTCTAAAGAGAATGGTTTGAATCTGAGTTGTTTTTTGTGATTTTAGGTTATTAAAAAATAGACAATTTGCTTTATTAATTTGGATATTATGTTATTTTTTAATGGATAATATAGGCTATTGGGGAGTATATACTTAAATTTGATTTTGATTTGATTTCATTTTGGATGATTTAAAATGGTAGATATTATTACATTTGATTACAGACAGTTTGTTACAATTTATTAGACGGTTTCATTATCACTGAAGTGTGTAAAATAAATAAATAAATAGTTTCTAATATTTGTGCAGGCAGTATATCATTTTATAATAGATATTATAGAAATATGTAAATAAATAAATAAACATCATAAACTCTTTTAATAGACAATATTGCATATCACTTCAAACACTATGCAATTGATTATAAATTAATGAAAATTATTTTATATTATGTTAGAAACGCTTTTATAAATTACAAAATAAGCTTTTTCGATATAATTAATTATTTACAATGAAATAGACAGTTTCTCTATCACAAAAAATGTGCAAAATAAATAATTAAACAGTTTCTAATATTTATTCAGATATTATATCACTTTCTAATAGACACTATAGAAATGTGTAAAACACTAAATAAACTCTTGTAAAATACTAAAAAGACAATATTGCGTATTAATTTAGACATTATATAATTAATTATAAATTAATAAAAAATTATGAAAATTGCAGCGATGGCGATGTCGGCGGTGGCAGTGGTGGTGACAGTGGTGCCGACGCGGCGGTGGTGCCGATGAAAACGGTGATGCCGACGGATGCGGCGGTGGTTCTGGAAGCAACCACAGTGGTTCAGGCGACCGCGGCGATGGTTCCAGTGACATCGACGATGGTTCCGGTAACCGTGACAGTGGCTCCGATGGCCGTCTCGGTGATTCTGACGACTGCAACGGTGGTGTCGGCAGATGTGGTGGCAATGAGGGTGGATGATGATTTTGGGTAAAAAGGGTAGTTTAACCTTTAAATTTTTAGTTAATTAATTGTATTAATTAGACTGTCTTATGACTTATTAATAGTTTTTCCAATCAATGGGTAAATAAAATGGCACGTTCAACTTGATGTAAAAGGGAAATGCTAAAGATAATTTATACACTAGAGAGTCTTTTTGTTTTTTTAATAATGTATCATGTAATTACTTTATGGATCTATTTGAATTTTGATCCAATAAAATAAATTTGTGAATAGATTTTAGCATTTAACTTTAACTACTAAAACATTATTCAAAACATTATTTCAATTACTAAAAACAACTATTCTCGAACAAAATGGTTGGGTTAGAGTTTTCAAAAAGGTGGACCTTGGTTAACTAGATATTACGTCCTCTCTATTTTAAAATTATTGAAACACTTTTTTTATTGAATTATCTTAAAATTATTGAAACATTTTTTTTATTGGACTATCCTAAAATTATTGAAATATTTTCTTTATTTAATAAATTTTTATACATAAATTTATTTAACTATTCATTTATTTCTCTTCCACCTACTAAATTAATATAAAATTAATTCTTTCTAAATAACGTATCGAGTTAATATGTAGGACAAATGAAGTATTTACCAATCGCGAGTTTTAATTAGCCTTAGACAGCAATTCGTATCACAAAAATTCGAATTGAGATTGAACCACCATTGACCAAGGTCGAACCATCGAACCAAGTGCTCCGTTCGTCCTAGTAAGATGGGAAATTATCAAAAAACACTCTCAAGGTTTGGTATAATCTTTACTTTACTCCTACATTTTTTAAACTATAAAAAAAAAAATTCTAAGATTTTACAAAAATTACAAAATTCTCTTTTAACCGTTAATTTAACGAATTGACTGTTAATTTTTTTGAAATATTGTTATTATAAAGCCCTATAAATGTTAACCGTAACAATGTTACCCCCAAACATTTCACACTTAACAAATTTGTCCCCTCTCAAGTCCCACCCATCCAAGTGATCCCCTTACACGTAACAATCTTATCCAAATTTGTAATTTGGGTTTTTGTTGGATCATGTATTGTAATTGCTGAAATTAGGGGTTATGGAATGAAAATAAGAATTTTTGTTTTTGGTTTCTTCATCTTGAATTATGTCTCTAGATCTAACACTCGCAGAGATGTTACAGACTGAAGGAGTGAAGGACCGAATAGTAACAACTAGGAAAGTTGGAGGGTTAAACCTGCAGTAAATATAAGTAAGGTATGTATCATCGTTTATAAAAACATATCGTTTTATAGTTAATTGAGCGGCGTCGTTTAGAAGGAGCAACTGAAGTATATAACGGTTACTCTCAGCTCGAACTGAGATTCAATTCGTCTGTCGCGTTATTCACCTATCCCACGTCTGTCACAACGTATTTGTTTTTTTCCCTTTTTTTTTTTCTAAAAAAAAAAAAAGGGCTGGAACAGGCATGAGACAAGTGAATAACGCGATTGACGAATTAAGTCCATGGAACTGGGCATGCTGAATTCATTCTGTAAGTTCCTTCTCAGCTCGGGGGCTTCCATATATGAATCGAAGCTATCCTCATTATCTTTCTCTTTTGTTATCGACTTAGACTCTGTTTTTGGGCTGTAACTAGATTTGAATTGCTTCTTGTTGGATCTTATTTTCCTCTTTTCCTGATGTCCCTTCTTGCTTTGTTCCTCTGTTCTTAATTACCTCTGTCAAATTTTCGTCTGTTTTTTTAGGAGATTTAGCGTTGGAGGCTGCAACAGGAGTCAAGGGCTTGTTTAAGGTGCGTCTATTCTTGGATTTTCCATTGTTTTGCTCAAACTTTGCCAGGTTAATGCGAAGCTTGAAGGTGGTGAACCATACTTCCTCAAGTTTGCATTCCATCTCAGGTATATTGTCAACTCCTTTAAACCTTATGAAACCAAACAAGCTTCCTGATCTTGTCCGTTTCCTTGCTATGAAGACATCTACCAACCAACCAAAAGGTTTGAAAAGATGCCAAAGGTCCTTCTCTTTGCACCAAGTCGGGAAATTCGTCACTAAAGGAGGTTGCAGATTATCTGATAACCCTATTAAAATCATCCATGTCCTGTCGATCCCTAAAATTCTTCAACGATTTGTACCCCTGGAAAAACCTACACTCATGCTCTGGAGGTTTCTACTGGGATGAAACGTACCCTACCAAAGGGGTGTGGTGAAGCATGGTGAAGCGGGGTTTGTTGATTTTGGACACTTGGTGTCTCTTGACCAGCTCTTCCACCTATATCTGGTGGGTCAACACTCTCTCCTTCTCACTCCTTTCTCTTGCCTTTAGCCTTTGTAGTACTAGTTATTGCTTAACTCATGTACTTACGCTTAACACTTGAATGATGAAAGAGCCGCAAACTCCTCAATGATCTTTACGGAGGGCTTAAGAAGGGAAAGGATAAATATGTTATATTGTAAAATTATTAGGGTAAATATGTTATAAAAGCCGGAGTATAATTATTGTAAATAAATATAAAAATCTGACATGAATTTTAACAGGGATAAGTGTTGATGGGGGTTTTCAGAAAATTCTGAAAATACGGGAGGGAAAGTGAAGATATGACAAATCTCGGGAGTTTTTTTATAATTTCTCAAGCAAAATTGATACATTTTTTTCCCCCCCCAAAAAAATGATATGTTTCCGAGAAAATAATTTTTTTCACACCAATTTTATCTTATTAATCTTTATTTCTCTTCCAATTTGAAAAGCTACTTTTGTTTTATATGTTTACTTTATATTTTTCAATCTATTCAACAATATTACTCCCTCCGTTCATATTTAATTGTTACATTTGACTTATGAAGTTTTATTTGACTAGAATGTTTTACTAAAAATAATTTTATAAAAAAATTGAAAAAAAATATTTTTAGAAACTAGACACATTGATTTATATTATGTATATAAGTGATGAGTGCCAATAATATTATATATTATGCCCTTAAATATATGTTTTAGTTATGATAATTTACTAATTTCTTATTATTTGCGCAATAATTTTTATAGAAATGTGAACAAAATTAAGGAAATTTGGACCAAAGTGACAAAAGAAAATAATTTTAAGTCAAAGTGAGCGATTGAAGAAAGTATGGTAGATACATGTATTTAAACCAAAAAAAAAAAAATACTTATTACTAATGGGTTTTGGACGCTACCTCGCTTGCAAAACAAGTCCAAATTGGACTTGTTTTGTACTCCCCAGTCCCATAATCTTTGTTCCATATATTATTTTTGGTAATCCCACAAAGATTTTTCATTACATAATATGGAAAGTTTTATCTATCAAAATTATCTTTTTACCCTCAAATTCTCATCCCATTAATAAATTACTTAATTGTTAAAATACCCCTGTACTATCCCACAAAATCAGAAGTTTGTCCCCTTCAATTTTAGTTTCGTCCTCTTCTCCAGACCATGTAGCTCCCTCTTTCATCTTTCATTCTCCAATCTCCATTCTTTCGCTCTCTTATCACTTCAATTTTTTGTTTTTGCGATTTGAGCTCCATCTCTTTAAATCCCAAATCAATATCACTTCTTGGTCTCAGACAATAACTAAGATCTCCTAGTAAATGTAATAAATCTAAAAGAAGGCTGGAATCAGAAGCCAAAAACAGAGCGTATTCCATGAGCTTCCTCATACTCTGTTTCCATGGTGAAACCAGCTCTAAGTTTGAAATTGTTTTATGGAGCTTTTGTTGTTTGTTTGGGAGTATGTTGTTAAGCTACAAAATTCAGATTTGAATTATTCCCTCTATTTGCAATTCGATTCCCGCCTCTAATTTCAGAAATCCTGAACGCTAATATTCTTTCTTTGCTTTCAGAGAGTTGAGAGTACGTTGTGTCTACGTCATTCCCATTGTCAGAACTCAGATGGCAACATAAAGGAAATCAGGGACTAAAGTTGCAATTATTCTTTTTTTCTTCAGCTGCTGGGTTGAGGGTAAACTTAGAAAAAATGTACGGTCAACAGCTTTCATTAAACTGCGTGCCCAGTCAAACGGAACAAAGATTATGGGACGGAGGGAGCAGTATCTATAGTTCCCTGTAGAAGTGTTAGAGCTCCCGATTATGCAGCAATAACCTTTAAGGGAACAATGGGAGCAATAAAAGACCATGTGGCCGAATTCTACAAGGCTTCTCAACATTTAATAACTCCAAGCCATTTCATCATACATAGTTCATACCTTAATTATAGGAAAAAAGTATTCATCCTAATAGAAATAAACTACCCATTTACTCCAAATCCTCACAAGGCCGGGAGCTATCCTTTTCCTTAACTCCTTACTGCTTCCCAAATGTTGTCATACTTGGTGTCTCACCGCTTAACCACTCAACACTAGACAATTAGATCTGTAAAAATGTACATCTTACCAGTGCCTCCTTAGTTGACTTTATCAACTACTTTATTCAAAATCCATTCAACTCATTTACATGCCACTAACAGTAATCTCCAACAATTTCTATCAAATATTAAAACAATCTAACATGTAAACATATTCAATGGTGTATATTTGTATATACATATATTTGCAGCTATTCGGCCTAAGTGGCTTCTACCAAATGTAAAACCCACTCTTAAATTCATCTTCTCCAATTAACAGTAATGTTGCCAATGTTAGCACTCACACACTATTACAGTATTCTGCCATTGAGGTTCCATAATTCCGTAACTCACCAAATCGGCTTGATGAGGATTTTAAGATAAAAGTTTTTAATCCATTATGAATTCCTTCACAGACTGATGTTTATCCCTCTACCAGCACTTGCTAAACTATTCAATCACAGAACATAGCATTTACAGAGGCTAGTTTCGGCTGTAGCTTCAATTCTCAAGGAAATCCCAAATCTTCATGCAAATTCATAAATTTATGAGAAACACACACAGGAGAGAGAAAGAGACCGATTCCTCACCTCCCCGGTCGCCGCCGGCCTGCCGGAGCCGTTTGCTCAGCTGTGTTATGCGTCGGACCCGAGAGAAAAAGAGTCTTCGCCGCGACCTTCTTCCTTCGAGATATCGGCAGTGGTCGCATCTCCCAGTCGCCGCTCCCACGACGACGTCGCCGACGATCTCCTGGCCGGCAGCGCGACGGACTGAGCACGCCTCCCTTCAGCTCGTTGCGTCGAGAGAAGCCGGAAGACGAAGAACAGATCCTGAAAAAATGAATCTGATTTTGCCCTTTTTTTGCTTTTCTTTTCTTATATATATATAATTACAGTAATATTTAATTGGTCCTATACCTGTCCTTCAATGGCCAAATCAGCCCCATCTCAACTTATATTTTCGTTTTGCATCACTTGTTTCTTTTTTTCAATAGTTTTAGACACCCTAGAATGTTTCTAACATTAATTATTGACAATTAAGTCACTAACACTTCTTCTTATTCACTAAGTAGTCCCCAGTTTTAGAGTTTCTCATAAATTTACCTAGTATTTAATAATTATACTTAGTTGGGACACATCCGGGAGGACAGGTCACAACAAAAGATCACGCATATCAACAAGTTGATATCAGCACAGATCCACGCATTGATCCTGAAGTTCAGAAGGAAAACATCACAGCAACTAATGTTGTCACCACCACCATTACAGAGAAACAAGCTGACAAAACTCCAGAAAAACTTCTCTCTCCATCAAAGGACTTCGTTCCTCTCACTTCCGAGGAAATCTTGGAGCTCTCCTCAACCTCTCCACCTGTCATAACCGTGCTTTCCTTTTCAAGAAAGAGAACCAGATCCCAAGTGGTAACAGCTCCTCCTCCTATTGCTCCTAGTAAATCCTTAGAACTTCTAGCCTCTACCATTCAATCCTTAACTAAGACAGCAGAAGACACCCCTGTGCCAAAAGAGAAAAAGAAGAGTCTTTTGGATTCTCCACCCTCTGCCACCTCCTGCTTAGAAGAAAAAGAAGTG
>JBBYHH010111321.1:0-14797 GCA_038382905.1 Daphne laureola
TAAGTTCAAGCGTACTTGATAAGTTCAAGTGCATTGTGGAGAGGACAATCTTTCATTGTGAGTCTAACAACCACAATAAAAGAGACTTGATATGTATGTACCTTGAGGTTTCACGCTTAACACCTTTTATAAAAAAATCGGATTAATTTGGCTTAAGTCGGAGGGACTTGTTTTTCAAGTGGGAGTTGTTATTCAGAAGTGCCTTAGTGCGAGTGAGAGTTTGTTGGAATTCTCTGACGCACTAATAACTTCATGAGTTAGTATTCCTACTTACTACAACTAATAGTAGTTATGAGTTCAAGTCAGAAGAAGAAACAATTAGGGCACATTTTATCAAAGTATTGGTATTTTGGTAAAGGTGCACTAATGAGCTTAAAAGAGCTCAAATATGTGAAATATAATTGTTTGGAATTATTATGTATAATTTTAAATCTCATTTTATATCTATTTTCACCTTTAGACCCTTTTATCAAAGTATGGGTACTTTGGTAAATTTGGTATTGTTGTGAACCCGCCGTTCCAGCTGCCTGCTAGAGCAGATGAAGAACTCTGGTGAATGATGTTTCACAACTTCCAAGATCTTTCGTAAAACCATTTAAAGGTTTTAAAAGAATAGTTCACGAAAGAACTAAGAACATCCACACTAATCCTGAGGTTCAAAGTGTGTTTACCTTCAAAGTAAGAAAGAATGAAAGAAAATAAAGAAAATACAAGTAAATAGTGTCGAGGTCCTTCAAGTCTTTCTCTGTTGTAGTCCTTCAGTTGCACAGCTGCATGCGTCTATCCTGACCTTCTCTCCAGTTTATGATGATAGCCAGATTCCTTGTAAGTTTTAGAGGGGGCATGAGAATATATTTAAGCAAGTAAGAATTCAATTATAAATAATTTGCAAAGAAAAAAATGAAAGAGAGAATGGTTCAAGGGACTTACAGGGGGATGGCGGCCCCCACCAGGAAGTAGGGTTGACCCTAACTCGGCAAGTTAGCATACTCCCAGTTTTTAGTTCCACCTGTTAGAGATATTTCACGTTGTAATTCTAGCTCTTGGTGTGGCCCCAATTCAGTATTTAGTATTTTAATATTTACTTCATCGAACTCTCAGTCATTAGTATCTGGACAGTGTTGTTCCAGTCCAGTGTTTAATCTTATGAATTCTCAGTCATAATATCCCGGTAATATTAATGTCATGTGAAAATATCATCATCCCAATCTATTATACCATTCTTCTTCACCATCAAGCTTCAAGAGTACAAGTGTAAATCATATATAAAATGCATAAATGCATCTCTAATCATAAGTCTTCTTTGATGATCAAGAGTGACGTAGAAAGAGTGACGTAATGATTCTACATCATTCTTTCCAATTATCAAACACCTACAAGCAATACCCTAACTCCTAGATATTTAGGAGATATTTATACCTTAGTATAATATTAATTGCTCCTTTTATTCTCAAGAATTCAATCCCCGTTATAAATTATTTATATAACTACTAACAGTTACCATTCATTCCCACCCAACATAAAAATCCACCAACTATGCAACATATATATATATATATATATATCGGTTGACAATAGTATTTTGAACAACCCACTGTATTTAACTTCTTGTTAATTCAGTGTTTAAACAGCCCTTGTGAAGCTTTGCCACACTTCACCATCAAATGTTCAACCTATACCATTCGGCCATTTTTGGTTTCTTGAGGAGATTCTTCCAGTCATACATACATATAATCAAGATTTCCAACACATTCAATGGTAATCTATTCTCAGTAATTTTAAGCACTTCATCAGAATTCCTACAACAGTTCCCACACTACCAAAAACGTTCCCTCTGTCCCAACCTCTTCCTCCACCGTGGTCCCGCCGGTGTCATCCACAACGACTGGCCATCGCCTTGCCTCTGTCATCGACGAACATAACAGAAGACGAAGAAGAAGGGCCGGCCTCTCCTCCATGCCCAGTCGAATTCGTCGTGTCTTCCTCGTCAGCGCTCCTCCTCTGCCGCTCACCGTCGAGTCTCGCTTCGCGTATCTCGGCCTAGTACCCTCACCAGTGACGTAAGCCCGCCGGCGTCCCTCTGTCAACCCAGTCTCGTCACCGAAATTTCGAGTCCACCGGCTCGCCTCTCCCATCGATCGCCTCGCTTCTATCCCTCAGTCGTCCGTCGCCAAAACCCAGAAGAAGAAAGTAGGAAGATGAAGAAGATCAGGGTCAATTCTGATCTCCCGCCAGTTCTCCGGCGATCTTCGCATCGCGTCTTGCTCGCCGTTGCGTCACCGGCCATCTCACCCGCTCTCTTGCCCCTGCCCAGCCCTTGCATCGAGCAGAGTAGAAGAATCCAGAAGAAGAAAGAAGGCTGGATCGATTCCGATCCTCCTCCGTTTTCCCCCTTTTCATTTAATAATATACATATATATAAGTAATAATTAACTCACTGCCCCTATTTTCAGTAAATTTACAAATAAACCCCATTTTGCATCAATCATTCATTTCAGTCATTTTCTATTATTTAATCTTTTTAACTTTCAATTTTTTACAAATAAGTAACCCGCTATATTCTTCACAGTGAAGTCACTCTATTTTTATTAGTTATTTCTTTTCAATCTCAGTTTTAATTCTTTAATCTTTCTGAAATATTATCTCAGTTTTTCATTATTTACACTCTAATCTTTATCCTTGTAATCTCTTTAATTGTGGCACGGACGGTAGTCCGGATCACAACATATTGCGTGCATCTCATCTCACATTCCTAACACTTAGGCTATATATGCCAGATGTGCCAGAGGGAGCCGTAATCATAAGGGAGCACACTAAATTGAACAACTTGTTTAGCTGCCTCTGGTTCAATGAGGTCCATCTCTTTACACCAAGATGTCAGCTGAGTTTCGGGTACGTGGTTTACAGGCTCGGGGGCGCACTCAAATTCTTCATGTTCCTGAACTGTGAGTATAATTCATTGTTCATCCTGCACCAACACACACGAGAGCACTCATCAAAAGTTGAGTGGGTGAAAAGTGTAAGCCAGTTTAAAGGTATAGACAGCAGTATGAGAGAAAGCAAGGGTGGATTTGGGTTATGGACTCCTTATCCTGGAGATCTTGATTCAGTGGTCCTGCCACCTGTTGCCAGAACATCTAAAGCAGGCTGAGAAACTCCTCCTCCATATCCCTTCAAAATTCAAATCCATTTCATTTCATCTATTGTATATATCTCACGAGAAAGTTTTGTAGAAGATATTTATGTTAAGTCAGTTAGTTATTCTTAGGCTTCGCTTGTGTACTTACTGTAAGCTATAAAACATGTCCCACATATCAGGAAATAAGTAAGAGTAAGGTTGTTTAAAGGATGATTCTATGTTAGGATATCTTTCAATACAAACAACGGCAGCATGAAGTTTAAGTACTCATTTTATTGCTGATCAGACATATATAGCTAAGGTGCAAGCATGAGCATGTTTATAACGGGAGTTGGTTATGCTGAGCCAATTTCAACTCTTTCAATACAAACAACGTACTAGAACTCACTTTGATTAATGTGAAACGGATCTTATGACTAGACCCGCATCAATTAATTAAAATGGGTCCAAATTACTAGAAGTATTTAGATTAATGTGAAAGTTGATGAATAATCTGGAGCATGCCTTGTCAAAAGTCTTGGTATGTAGCAGTAAGTAACTACAGTACAGTTAGGGCAGGTACGTACTACTTCTCCCAAACCAAACGCCATTTTTGGTGCTGCCTACAGCTTCATGTTTTTACATCACACTCAGCTTTTCCTCCGTGTTCAGAAACGCATATGTAGGCGACAACCCATCAAGCGAAGCAGGATGAAATGTCGCAACCATGAAAGTGAAGAGCTATTTTCAATACCCTGGCGCCGTAAAAGCTTCCTCCACAACAATGGCATCAGTGGTGGCACCAAACTGAGCTACACAGCTAATGCCCGTCATATGTTCGACCAATTGTCCCTACAACTTTGAGATATTTGGGTCACTAAACCCATATATTGAGCGCCACGTCTTTGATCGGAGCTTCTGGCTTGGGGTTCTCTCTCAATTCTTAGCTGTATCGTGCAATTTCCTTCAGTTAGTTGGGTTTGATGCAAGCCATTGACTAGTAGGAGGGATAAGATAGCCTCGAGTCTTTGCCGTGTGGATCCATTGACTTGGAAAATGAGGGTAGCACTGCCGGCTACTTTCGGGTATATTTTCTTTCGCACTTTGATAATAATTATCCATTTGTTCTTGACCAGAAAGAGCAGCTATGGCAGATGCACTTGTCTCTGCCCTTGTGAGCACCATACTAGGTAACATAACCTCCTTCCCAGCTGAGATGAGGATTGCAGGTGATCTGAACAATGAGCTTCAGAAATTAGAGAGCAGCTTGAGCACTATCCAAGCTGTGCTTCAAGATGCAGAGCAAAATCAACGGAAGAGCCAAGCCATCAAGAATTGGCTAAGGAAGCTGAAAACGGTCACTTATGATATCGAGGACGTGCTTGACGTGTGTGCAACGGAAGCTTTTGCCCGAAGACTGCACCCTAATTTCAGGAATCAGGTAAGTAGATTCTTCTCCTTGGCAACCCACTTTACCATAGGATAAAAACTGCCCATCAGTTAAAAAATTTGAGGGGAAAACTTGATTTTATTACTGCCGAGAAACACCAGTTTCACTTAGTAGAATTAGCAGATACAGAAGCTAGTGAGCGGTCTGGACAAACTAGCTCACTGGTAATTGAATCAGAAATTTTGGGAAGAGATGATGAAGGAGACAGTATAATTGATAAGCTAATAAACCAAGTACGGGACAATGATGACACTTCTGTTATTAGCATCTACGGAATGAGGGGTTTAGGGAAGACAACACTACCTCGGCTGGTTTATAATGATGAAAAGGTGGTAGGAGTTTTTGATATGAGGATTTGGGTCTGCGTCTGAGATGATTTTGATATAAGAAGGCTGACCAAGGTCATTCTAGAGTCCATTGAAGGAAAACCATGTATCATCAAGGAGTTGGATCCTCTTCAATGGCTCATTTAGGAGAAGTTGATTGCTAAATGGTTTTTGTTTGTGCTTGATGATGTTTGGAATGAGTACGAAGACAAGTGGGATAGGCTAAAGGAAGTCTTTCGTTATGGTGCTAAAGGAAGCACGGTTATTGTCATCACTCGGGTTGAGAAAATTGCCCTCATGATGTCAACGGAACTTGTTCACCGTTTGGGATGTTTGTCAGATGATGATTCTTGGAGCTTATTCAAGAGGCGTCCCTTTGGAAGGACCTATCCCGGGGATTGCGCGCACTTGGAAGTGATTAGGAAGGAGATACTAAAGAAGTGTGGCGGCGTGCCTTTAGCGATTAAAGCTTTAGGTGGCTTGTTGAGATTTAAAAGAAAGGAAACTGAATGGTTATCTGTAAAAGAAAGTGAGCTCTAGGACTTAGAAGGTGAGGGAAGCAAGATACTCTCTCCATTAATGTTAAGCTATGACAATCTAAATCCATATCTGAGGCAATGCTTTGCATTTTGTGCCGTGTTCCCCAAGGATTATGTTATGAGGAAAGATTATTTGATACAACTTTGGATGGCAAATGGCTTTATTTCATTCAGCCCACATATGGACCTTCATGATGTAGGTTGCGAGTTATTCAATGAATTGACTCTAAGGTCATTTTTCATAGATGTTAAAGAGGATCTCAACCTCAACATAGATATTTCGTGTAAGATGCACGATCTTATCCATAATCTGGCTTTATCAATTGCAAGAGATGAATGCTTTGTGAATGAATCCAATGAAGAGATTGAAGTGCCAAAACATGTTCATCATTTGTCTATATGTCAAAGTTCTTTAAGATATGCAATTCCTCTTAAATTATACTTGAATAAGATTTCATTGATACGGTCCTTACTGAGTCTTCACAACACTAATGTGATATTATTTCCAAGATGTTTCAAGAACAAGTTTCTTAGGATCTTATATTTAAATGGTTTTGATTTGAGGAATTCTTGTGTGCTTCATGGCTATAAACAGTTGCGGTACCTAGACCTTTCTTCATCTTCAATCAAAGTTCTACCGAACTCTGTAAGTTGTATCCATAACCTACAAACCATCAATCTGAGGAATTGTTATCAACTTGAAATGTTGCCAAAAGATGTGAGGCATTTGAAGGAGCTAGTATACCTTGACATCAGAGGGTGTCAAAGTCTTGCTTGTTTGCCGGTTAGCATTGGGAAATTAGTTCACCTACGGAAACTTGGCATTTTCATCGTAGGTAACGAAAATGGATACGGCATAGATGAACTACAAGAGTTGGATCTTGGTGGGAAACTGCATGTCAAACAACTTGAAAATGTGAAGAACATAACAGAAGCAAGAAGTGCAAATTTAATTAGGAAACAAAATCTAATGTCGTTGGAATTAGCTTGGAGGTTTAAGAATTCAGGAACTAATGTACCCGCGAATATTGTGGAAGATGTTCTGAGTGGTCTTCAGCCACATCCAAACTTGAAGAAATTGGTGATTAAGGGTTTTCTAGGTGTGAGATTACCTTTTTGGATAATGGAATCTCTTTTGCCGAACTTGGTTGAAATCTTATTGGACTGTGCAAGATGTGAGAACCTTCCACCCTTGGGCAATCTGGTCTTCCTTAAGACTCTGAAAATCTATTCGAATTCTCTTCAATTTATTGGGACTGATGTGTATGGAGACTCTCCAGATTCATTCCCTTCATTGGAAGACCTGACCATTGATGGGAATAGTTTGAAGGAATGGAAGACCATGGAAGGAAAAGAAAATTTCCCTCGTCTTCGCGGACTAAGCGTTCGTTGTCCTCAGTTGAGTGAAATTCCGATTCTCCCATCTTTAAAAGACTTAAATTTGTATGATTGTTCAATATCTTTGCTCAATGCCCTGCAAAGTTTCACTTTTGTCACCTCACTTAAGATTTATAATGTGGATAACCTTCCAAACAAGTGGTTGGGAGGTTTTAGCCTCCTTGAGAGTTTGGATATATCTTGCTCTCTAATGTCGGGCTCCATTCAGTTTGATAATTTGTGCGTTCTAAGAAGTTTAAGCTTTCAGTGCTGCGACTTTGAGGCCTTGCCTCAAGGGTTGGGGAACTTGAGGTCGTTGCGTTCTTTGATGCTGCATCAGTGCAACAACCTGGTGTCTCTTCCAGCGGATGCATTTTGTGGCTTGTCCTCTCTTTCCAGTTTGAGTATTCAGAATTGTAAGAAACTGAGCTCTTTATCCGACAACTGGCACCATCTAACAGCACTCCAGACCTTGATTATCAATGATTGCCTAGAACTGATGTCTTTGCCCGATAGTATTTGTTATCTCACTACTCTTCGGACACTATCAATCTCGCACTGCCAAGGATTGACTGCGCTACGGCTTGAAATGGGTCAGTTGACCTCACTCTCAGAACTGGATATTTACGAGTGCCCAAATTTATTCTGCCTGCCGACGGGATTGCAAAACCTCACAATGCTAAGTAGTTTAAAGATTGTGGGCTGCCCACATTTGGAGAGACGGTGCGAGAGAGGAACAGGGGCTGATTGGCCCAACATTGCCCACATACCTCACATTAAAATCATGAGTTCTTTTTATACTTCTCATTTTCCACCAAGAAGCAATCTCTTGGCTAGGTATGTAACTAAAAACTATCCAAAACAGAGTTAGCTAGCAGTTGGCTAGTGGCTTGTTAGTTGGATTAATGATTGATTCCATTACCAATTTGACGACTTTTAACTCACAAGCTTTTTCCCTTTGAATTTGTTTCCAGGCTTCAAGGTTACTTATGCCAATGGAGCCACTCTTAATCACCAATGGCTGGCAGAGGAAGCGGAAGAAGCATTAATCAATTAATCCTGGGGATTTCCCTTCTTCTAAATCTGTGGTATGTCCTGAATTTGCATAATGTTAACATAATTTTGTGATAGCATTTTGAGCCTTTGAACTTATTGGAGTTTCAAATGCAACAAAAAAGAGATAAAAATTGAGCTGGTCCAATTGATGAATCCTTTAGAATTTGTGTAGGGCCATTGAAAGATTACATTTTGCCATGTAATAGCAGTGCAGTTCAGCATTTTTATGTACCAAGTCATTGAACTTCTGTTTCGTCCATCCTTGTTCATGATACCAAGTCATTTTTTGTTCTTTCTTTGTTTAGAGTTAAGTTACAGTAAAAGTTGAAGGGAAGGTACTTATGACCAGAAACGTATGTTTCAGAGAAGGCATGGCTAAAGGTACAGAACATCCCTACGCCTAACACAAGAATTGATCAGATATTTTTTGTTTGTTTGTTTGTTGTATAATTTCCCTTCTCTATCTAAGCTGTGCCCTGATTAATTGATGTTGACAGTTGCAGCTTATGTTACCACAGAGGTGATCGTATGTAACAACATGATCAGATGATTGATGATCAGTACACAAAAGGCACTGAATTAGTCATATAAGGAGGTGCCAATGAAAATGACCAATCAACAGAGCTACACTTTATCATGTCTTCTACAATAATCCCAACCTTGTGGAAGGTTAATGCATAGTAGGAATCTGCTACGTCTATGTCTGTGTAGTCCATAGTAATCTTTGCCGAAACAATATGATGTGTTGGGCATTTTCGGATAGGTTTGACACTAGAGGTATTTGGTTTTCTGCCTTGTGCAGAAGTTTGTTGAGTTGCAATCTTTCGGCAATGAAATGCGCATACCATCCGCATTTGTTGTTGATCATGTTGAAGGTTTTATCTACATTGAGGCTGGAATAGAATCGACATTCCTGAGGTACACTGTCACAAAAGCACTCTGATTCATGCATTTAGCTGAGATTTATAGTATTAAAAAAAATGAGATTATTATGCTTATGCTTTATTTATGTTTCAGGCACGTGAAGGATCCTATGGTGTCAATTGTTGTGGGATATTAACAATTCCCAGAATTGAAGTTTCTGGGTTGTTTTCAGCATAACCCACACAATGTCAAAGAGAACAAAAATGAGGGCTATTTCTGCTGTAAATAAAAAAAGTGTGGGAAAACCAAGGTAAGTTTCAGATATGTGCGGCTCATTCTCTTAGTTCCTTAACCAAAACCATGCAGGATGATGTAGGGAAAGGGTCTTCAAACTGCGGGGATTAGAGGAAGATGAAGAACAGCAGCAGGACGCTTTGGTTTGAAGGGTTTTGCTGAAAGAATCGGCTTTCAAGGAAGACCAGTTCAATTCAAGGATAAGAATATCATGTATAAGGGTTTCAACTTGGGAGATAACGTGACCAAAAAGTAAGCTAGTGGGTAATAGCCACAAGTGCTTACTGGGGCCAGGGAGACCGCTACTTGGAACTCAAAGTTGCTTTGAGAAAACAAGAACATTTATTTAGATGTCATTGTAATAGCCACAAGTGCTTACTTAGCGTGTTATGTAATAGCCACGAGACATTTGATAGTTGAACTCTTGAAGTTGTGAAAGAGTAAAGGGTAACTTATAAAAAAAAAATCTTGAGATTTGGTGAAATTTCAGTTTTTTCTTTCGGTTTTGAGAAATCTTCAGAAAATTTTCTAAGGTATTGTAAAATCTTCAACTACCCTCCTCAGTAGTTAATCACAAACGCTTTTTCAAAACCTATCAAGTAGTCAAATGGTTGAACTCTTATACTAGTAACGAGTTAAACACAAGCGCTTTTTCCAGTGGCCGTGCTAGTTTTATTTGGAAAATAAACTTTTGAAATTTCTTTTTATTAGATGACAGATGTTGGGTGCAAATTGCTTCCAGGTATCATTTTTGTACTAGATGGATTTTATTACTTCCTCCATCCCAAACGTGTTATCATTTTTAATCTTTTTATATAAATTAAAATTATCTTTGGTCACTGATTCATTTTACATACATTTCCATCATTACCCCTTTCCAAACGTTTTAAGTTTTGACAAAAAAAAAATCCCCTTCATGAACAGTTAAATGAATATCCGGACAAGCCCTTTTATTGTCCAAATGATTACAGATGAACCCTCGAGTTCACAAACGTTGCGCAATTGCATCCAATATTGTTCATATTTACCCAGTGACAAAAAGAAGCTTTACAAATTTACAATGATTCAATTGATTAAACCTATACTACTCAATATCATTTCTTTGTTTTTACCACAATTGTGTACTGTATATTGTCTTATAAAATTATGTAGTATAGGTTTAATCAATTGTTTTAACGAATATACTCAATTGTTTTTACTACAGTATAATCTTTTGATTCAGATCTACGAATATATATTTTTCTACCTTTTTGAGTAATTTTTACAGTTCCTCCTATTATAGTTTTTAGAATTTTAAATGTTTTTTTTAATATTATTTATTTTTTAACATTTTTTTCATATTAGTATTTTTATAAAAAAAAAAAAAGCATTTCATCCTTTTTTAGCTTTCATAATTCAACCCATCAAGTGTTTGTTTACACTTTCTTGATCTTTTAAAAGAAATTAATAATTGAATTTTGATGTCAATTTCAATTTAATATATCTATATTATTTCTTGATGTAAAAAATATGAAAAATATATTTATAAAATTAAGACATCAATTTTTTAGTTGTATAAAAAGGTTTCAGATTTATAATTGAATAGTTTTAGAAATAAAATTATAGATTAAATTTTGAAAAACATGTGTTGCATTTCTTTTGGGATAGAGGGAGTAATTAAGACATTTTTTATATGCTTATTTATCATCTACTCCCCTGAATAATCTTGACCGGGGCAGTTTAGTCCCTGAATTATAATTTATTGTAACTCAGTCCTCAAATTATTGAATCTCTGACACTTTAATCTCCCGACTCAGTAACTTGTTCCGATTGACATTAACGACGTTAAATCTTGAACGGTTTAGTGGCTTTTCTATAAGAATTAAAAGTTTCAAATCTTAATATATAGGTTTTCATACTTAAGGGATAAATAAATACATAAAATACTTATGATTGACACCTTAAATTAAACTTTTATCTATCATTAAGCCCCAAATATTTTTCGATACAAAATTTACAAAGGTAGAGATCAATTAGATACAAAGTTTACAGTCCTTATACATATATTAGAAAATTCCTAGGACCAATATTGATTTTCCCCTAAAGTCAACTAATATTGAGACGGTCAAAGGGGTAAAGTGTTTGACAATGCATAATTCAGTGACCGAGTCATAACGAATTATAATTAATGGACTAAACTACCCGAGTCAACATAGTTCGGAGGAGTAAATGATAAATAAGCCTTTTTTATAATGTTTACACTTTTCGATCCTTCAATTTTACCATTTTCATTAATGCTAATAACATGATATTTTTTAATCACATTTGTATTTTTCGTCTTCTTCAATTCATTCAATTTGCTTTTTTTACTTTTCTTGCCTTTCATTTTAAAAGTCATTAAAGTTAGCATTCTCAATTTTTTTAATTATAGAGTTTTACGTAACCGGACTATATCTAAGTTAATTTACAGTAGTTCAAATTTGAACTTATTGATTTATTTTTTTTACTTTATACTAACTTAGATATCGTTCTCGATCATTTTTTAATACATGTATTATCTAATTTATGTCCATGGATGTTGGATCTTCTGTAAAACAAGTTAGCAAAATATATATATAATACTAATAGAGGACTCTTCCTCTTTCAGGAAGATCCACATTATATAATCTGTCTAAAACAAAAATACACTTATTGAGAATTGAACCTTAGTTCTCTAACTATATAAACTAAAGTCTTATCCGCTGGGCCGTTAACTTAATTTATGTTAACTTTTATCACTTATCTTAATAAGTGAAATATTTTCTCAAATGTTATTCTTCCCAAATTTAAAATTATACTAATAGTCTTGGGAAAATTATAATTTTATAGTATATTTTGAATCATATTAGTAATGAGTAAAGTCCATTTTTAGTCCCTTAACTTTAGTGCGTGTCCTATTTTGGTCCCCTTTTAAGAATTCGTCCTATTTTGATCCTGAAATCATGTTTTTTTGTCCTGTTTTAGTCTTTTCGTTTGTTTGACCGTTCATTATGTTATTTTTACTAAAATACCCCTAAAAATATCATCTAATTACACATGTAATAAAACTATAGTCATTATACTTTTAAGAAATGTACAAACAAGCCACAAAAGAAATTTTCTTCAATGTTCTCCAAATCCTCTTTCTTGTGAGACGCCTCCAACATCCACTAAGCTGAGACTCGCAGATTTAGCTTGCGTGGATTTGGTTCATGTAGATCTGTGCGCGCATCCTCTACTACCTCCGTCGGGCACGTCTTCCTCCACCGAGTAGCCCGAGTCTCAGAATTTCGACGAGCCGTTTCGGATGAGTGGCGGTTGGCCTGGGCAGGGGCATGGAGGCACCGCATGCCTTGCTTTCGAATCTTTGAATCAAATCCAAAATCTCTGCATCTTCCCATTGTTATACCTTTCAGTTTTCTCATCTGGGTGCTCCTGTAATCTTCATTTTTCCACGATGAACTTCGAGAAAACGGATGGGAAGAAGAAGGAAGTGGTTCGGCTAGACCGCGAACTCGTGCAAAATCAGATCTGCTTGGAACGGTCGATGGTCGTGGTAGAGAGCGGTCAGCGACAGTGGTGGAGAGCGGTCAGCGACGGTGCAAAATCAGATCTACTTCCGATGACGGTGATTTTGAAGCAAATCGACAGCTTTAAACACCGTGCTCAGAGGCGGCTCTCAAACCCGGTCTCGTCGGAGCGCGGTCGTCATCGTCGGAGTGATTCTTTCAAGATCTCCTTCAAGATCTGTTGCCCCCAGTCCAACAACTGCTACCGACGATGTCGTTGAAGGCGGCACCGTCGTCGGGGAAGAAGCACGCCGACAGTTGCATGACGTCTCATGGAGAAGAACAAAGAAAAAAAATTGAGAAAAAAAATTTGGGGCTTATTTGTACATTCGTTCAAATATCTGTTTCAAATTTTATCAAATGGGTCTCTTCTCAATTGAAAGATTGAACTCTGCAGAGAAGATCAAAGGTGGAGGAGGAGAGAGAGATTTAGGAATTTTTATGTACATTTTTATAAAATGAGGGACTAAACTAAAATTAGGGTATTATAGTTATTTGTATAAATTAACGATTAAATTAACGGTTTTTTTTATGGAATGACTAAAATAGGACGAAAAACATGGTTTCAGGACAAAAATAGGACGAATTTTTAAAAGGAGACCAAAATAGGACACGCACTAAAGTTAAGGGACTAAAAATGGACTTTACTCTATTAGTAATAAACAATATCATTTTAATTATTATAAAATTGACAATTAGACCTAACGTTTCTTAAAACAAAACAAATTTCCATCATTTTTAAAGACACAATTTACCATTTAATTTTAAACTTTTATACATTAACAAATTTATTCCTTAAAGTTTTATACTTAAACTTTTTTAAAAATTAGAAAAGATACACAATTAGCCACTCAACTACTCAAACTTTACAAAACGGTCCATGGAGTTTCTTACACTTTTATATTTTTATATATTCATGTATTTAGTCCTTAAACGTTTGGAGAACTTAAAAAAGATAAATTATTGTTCCCTAAACTTTTAAAAACTTAACGAAATAGTCCCTAAACTTATAAATTTTTATCATTAACATATTAAAATGCAAGTGGCTAAAGTGATTAACTTATAAGGATAGAGTGTAAACTTTATAATTACACCCATAAAATTTGAAAAATTAATCCCCTTACATTATAAAGTATATTCATATTCTTGGAAAAATTACAACTTTGTAGTAAATTTTGAATCATATTAGTAATAAACAATATCATTTTAATTATTATAAACTTGACAATAAGACCTAAAGTTCTTAAAATAAAAAATTTCTCCATTATTTTTAAAGACAGACTCTACCATTTAATTATAAAATTTTATACATTAACATATTTATTCCTTAAATTTGTATACATTAAACTTTTTTAAAAATTAGAAAAGATACACAATTAATTCATCAACTACCAAAACTTTACAAAACAGTTCATGAAATTTTTTACACTTTTATATATTGGTGAGACCTCCACCAAAAAAATAGAATTAATTATGTACTCTCTTCGTCCGAATAAAGATGATACATTTAACTGAGTACGGAGTTTAAGACAGAAGTAGTTTTTTTGAGTGGGAAAGAAAATGAAGGGTAATAAGGTAAAGTTGATGTAAAACTGTTTTCTTTTAAGGAAACATATCAATTTTGTTGGGACAACTCAAAAAGAAATATATATTAATTTTATTGGGACGAAATGAATATAATTTAGTGCAAAGTCACATACTCACATAAAGGTCTTAAAACTCATGAACTTATAAACTCATATATCTCACATTACCTAGAAAGCTCTAAGTGCACTCATCTTCAACACTATAAATACTCCTTAAGAGACTTTCACTTCTAACCATGTTAAACTTCGACTCAACATTGGTGTCGTCTATGAGAATCCGGGAAAAAGATCCAATGGATATCACACTTGTACTTCCTGATTCGAGGAAATCCCTTTGGACAATAGTATAAATTTTTTCATATTCCCCCCGAGTCCATCATATGTCCATCGGGGCCATCACACGCCCTCTGGGTGATTATAATATTTTTGGAGACTATCAATACGCCATTCGGGTCCATCAATACACTCTACAGGGCCATCAATATGACCTCCGGGGATTGGTCCCTTCGGGGTCAAGAAATATTCTCGCGGAACAACTCTCGGCCCGAGTAACATGGCCGAGTAACATGGTTGGGGAATATGGCCGAGGAACATTCTCGGGCACAGAGTGTAAACTTTATA
>JBBYHH010111432.1:0-14793 GCA_038382905.1 Daphne laureola
AATTAGGTTGCTTGCCGTAAAAGTTAATTGTTGTGACATTTGTATATGTTATATAATAGTGGTCGCTTGTTAGAGAAGTAAACAATTGTGACTTATGTAAATGTTATTTATTTTAACTTCTTGTAATACAAGGAAGTGTTGGTTTATAAATGTCACATGAAACATCTCATTACTCGATCCATAATAAATGTCACAATACATGATATATTTGTGATATTTGTATGTCATTTTATAATATTTTTTTGACAATTAAATATGTCACATAAAACATGCACCGATATGTTACTTAAACTTTAAGCAACACTGCATTTAGTGACAATTATATGACACTCATAAAAAATGTTACAATACGTCTTTAGTAACATTTATTAGGGTTTTCATAACATATATCAAATGTCAAAATAAACATTTTTTGTTGTAGTGACATGAGACGAGGAAACACCACGACAAACGCATTACTTAATACGACTTAATGCGTTAATATTCACAATAATAATTTTATATACAAAAGCAAAGAAAAACCTAAAAATTAAAAAATGTAAAGCTCACCTTAGGGTTTTGAGGATGGCGACAACAACTTTTCAGGCCGCATATTACACCAGGAGCCAATTATATCCCAAATTGCAGCAGCAAAGGAGCAGCAAAAGAGTTCGTGATCAACCGCTTTCGGCTCCAAGTTGCAAAGAGGACTCGAGATATTGCTCATTTGAATACTGCACTGCTGCAATTGAGTAATGACAAGGAGAAAGAGATGGTTTGATCTCCATAGAAAAATGTTTACCTTCCTGGGAACAAGCTTGGACTAGTAAAGGTTGGGGGATTAAATGGTCGAAGGTTCGAATCATCCAACAAACGAGAAAGAATAGCCACCGAGAAGGCTCCGTTCACAGTTAAGCTCCAACGCCAAGAATCTTCTTTAGTGCTGTCCATAGATACTGCGTGAAGTAAGATTTGAAGGTTGCAAAATTCATCTGTTGAACGTCCTAAAAGGGGACACCTCGACTGACCAAAACGCACCATCCTGATTCTCAGAAGCTTTGTTTACAACAAAAGCATCCTCCTCCAAATCCAAATGATAAATCCTGTAAAGGAGGGGTGACTCTATTTGGGGTTGTTGCCTCTAGGTTGTCGTCCATCTTCCCGTGATTAAGTTATTTACTCATTCGGTCCTAAAATAACTCGAGCGTTTTGTTGACTTTGTTGACCATCTTTTATATGTTTTGATGATTCCAAAACCTTGAGGATTAAAATGTAAATTTTTGATAAAGTCAAGAATACGTGAAAATATTCTTGTTCTCGCTTTTAAACAATAATTTGTTTGGGATACAATTGTAATTTGTTGAAAAGAACAAGAAGCTATGTGATATTTGGTTAATATTCACATTTTGGCATATACATGTTTTTTATACAAATTCATGATTAATATGGACTTGTTTCTTACCCACATTCATAAGAATTTGAAGATGAAGTGTCGAAGATGCAACATATGGAAACAATCAGAATCATATCAACCAGAATCATAGAAAAAAATGAAGAATCAGATGCGATCAAATAAAGAATGGAAATAAATCTTTTAAAGCGTTAGATATGCTCTGCATCAACGTGTTGATGGTATTTGGCTCAAGAAGAAAATACCATACTTCACAAGGCAATGAGACCTTAATGATGAAGCCATCTACTCCAGAACTGAGGTCAACACATTTATGAAGTTACATGGATCAAAGGAACCCAAGATGATTAAAGATCAAGAAGGAAAATCCATCAAGTTGTTGAAGCCTGTCTTCATCAATGCATTAATAGAAGAAGTCAGAAATTCCAAGAAGTTGCAACAACTATTTCAAACGATCAAATGCACTTCAAATGGAAAGATTTCAAATTCAATGGCTATCAAAGATCTTGAAGATGCTCCTACGTATTTTTGAGTCATTCTGGAGCCTATATAAAGAAGAATGATGAAGAGAAGAAAAGAGAACACGCATACATATAGACTGATTATACTGTACAAAGCTAACTTCTCATCCTACTCATTCTCAATATCGGAACTCTTGAAATCTCACACCTCACAAAGCTACACACTCAAGAGATCATCCTCAACAAGCTTTGTTCATTCAGAAGAGAGTTATACCGAGAAGCCTCACTGTTTTACATCTATTTTTGTAAAAAAGGTTTCTCACTTGTGCTTTCATATACACATATTGGTGTTCTTAAACCAGTTTTACATCACCGATAGTGTGATACTTCCCAAGGAAGAGGAAGGTTGACAGTTCATCTATCAATACATTGATAATAGTTTCACTGTGTTTTCAAAGTCCTGTTAGTCGGCCATTTAGCATAAGTTCTATGTGTCAGGCAGTTTATTTTAAGTCATGTTTGTTAGGCAAGATAAAGTCTTGCGTGTCAGGCATTTGTAAAGTCCTGTGTGTCAGACATTGTTAAAAGTCCCTGTAAGTCAGACAAGTAAAGTCATCTGTGTCAGGCACCTCTATATAAACCCTATGTGTCAAGCCTCAATTATAGTGGAGAAACTCTCAAGTGAATCTTGAGGAGAGGACATAGGTCAAGTTGGATCGAACCTGTATAAATCTCTGTATCCTTCACTCTACTTGATTTTCTTACTGTGCATTTCATCAACACGTTGATACCTTGCCTTTGCAAGTGATTTTCAAAATCTGTTTATCAACGCATTGATAAGGGTTTTACAGTGTTTTGGTTTCAAAACTTACAAAAGTTTTAAACTATTTTAAAAGCCAATTCATCCCTCCTCTTGGCCATATATGGGTCTACAATTGGTATCAGAGCAAGTTGCTCAATTTCTTCAAACCTCACGGTTTAACCACAAAGATAAGATGGTCTGCACATCAGTATGTGAAGGACAAATTATGTCTAGACCTCCCTATTTGACTCTGTAAATTTCAGGTGGTGGAAGATCAGAATAAAAATCTACATCAAAGCTCAAGACTATCAACTCTGGAGAAACATTGAGGATGAACCTATAGCCATTCCATCAAAACCACTTAGAGAATACAATCTTGAGGATGACAGAAACTATTCTGTCAATGCAAAGACAGTAAGCATTTTGTTGTGTGCTCTTACCCCTGAAGTCACTAATATTTTTTATGTTTGTGACAATGCACATAAAGTTTCGAAGGCCTTAATCAATGAGTATGGAAGGGGAGAATGAGTCTCCTTAAATACCTGTGAAGAATCTGGACAAACTGATTCAGTAGAGTTAGAAGAGTCATTTCGGAACTGGGACTCTTCATCCACGAAGGAAGGAGAAGTGATCTCCAAACATGTAGCATCCCTTACAACCAAAGAGGAAGAATGGTTTTATGAGAGAGAAGATGTCTACTACATGATGGAAAAACAAGACAAAGAAGTATCAGAATATTCTGAATCCTCTTATTCAAGCAGTTATCAACGCATTGATATGGTAGCAGAACTTACAGTCTTATGCAAAGAGTATGAATCTCTTGTCAAAATATTGAAAGCTGAAAAGACTAATCTAAGAAATAAGTTGCAAGTTTAAAACTAAAAAATGAAGTTCTTTCAAAAGATTTAGCTAGATTTATTTACGGGATAAAGAACTTGAATATACTGATGTGTAACCAAAAAAATGTCTATGACAAGGCTAGCATTGGTTATCCAGATAGAAAGCAAGTAAGTTTTAAAAATAATTTTTCAAACAATACATATATTACTTGCCATCTATGTCACAAGAAGGGTCATTCTACCCTGGAATATTTATATAGAAATAAAAGAGTTATCCTTGGTGTTAAATAGATTTGGGTCATTGAAACTACTACTAACAAACTTGGAACCAAAAAGTGGGTTGCAAAGGTAAGTTGAGTTTATCAACGTGTTGATAGGTAGCAAGGAAAGAGACTTGGTATTTGAATAATGGATGCTCTAGACATATAACAAAAGACAAGCACAAATTTCTCAGTCTCATCCACAAAGAAGGAGGTACAGTTTTCTTTGGAGATAACAACAAAGGTAAAGTTGTTGGTATTAAGAAGCTTGGTAAGAATACTTCCGTCACTATCAACAATGTACTGTTAGTAAATGGTTTAATGCACAATTTAATAAGCATTAGCCAACTATGTGATACAGGATACAAAGTACTCCATCCGTCTCTATTTAATTGTTACGTTTGATTTTTGAACTTTTGTTTGACTCAATTTTTTACTAAGAAGAAGTTTCTAAAAAATTATGAAAAAAATATTTTCAGAAACTAGACACGTTGATTTATCTTATGTATATAAGTTATATAATTTTATATGCCAAAATATAAAAGAAAACAATACATAGATTAAATGCTGAAAATGAAACGTAACTATTAAAAAGGGACGAAAGAAGTAATATTTAAACCTGAACTATGTCATGTAATTGACAAATGGTCAATTAAGACTTTGTTTGATGGTAGAAGGTGTGGTAATATTTACACTGTTGATTTTCATGAGCTATCTACCTTCAATATAAAGTGCTTTCGTGCTGCTAACAAAGATGAAGGTTGGATGTACCACAAGAGAGTTGGACATGCAAGTATGCATTTGATCTCTAAACTGGCCAAGAAGAATCTGGTGCGTGGTTTACCAAATCTCAGGCTTGATAAGGACACATAATGTGAAGCCTGCATCAGAGGAAAACAAACAAGGACATCCTTCAAGACCAAGAACATGATTTCTACAGCAAAGGCCCTCGATTTACTCCACATGGATCTCTTTGGACCCATTAATCCTACAAGCACGGGTGGCAAGAGATACTGCCTGGGGATAGTGGATGACTACACCAAATACACTTGGGTATTCTTCTTAGACAAGAAGAGTGAGACCTTCAAAGAATTCAACTCATTACGCAAGAAGGTACAAAATGAGAAACATACAAACATTAGGGGGGTTCAAACATGGGTTTTTTTTAGTGAATTTTTTTTTCACATCAATTAATTCATCGTGAATTTTCTAATTTCTCACCCAAACTTATTCGGACCTACTAAATTCACCGTAGAAGTGAATTTCACAAATTCACGGTGAACGAATCGTCAACGAATTTATTTTCTTCTCTCCCCTCCCCTCCCAGATTGTTTTCCTCAGAAATCCGAGTAAGATCTCCGACGGATCTCTGACGGATATCCGACCAGCAGCTCGCGAACAGGTTCGACTCGATCGTCCATCCAGGGCATCACCGACAGAGCTACGGAGGAGCTGGTGCCTGGGAAGGGTCCTTCTTCCGCAGAACGCGATGGAAGAAAGAGGGAAATAGAGAATGAGTGAGGAACGGGCTAGGTGTGGGCAGCCGGATCTGGGGGTTTGCCGGTGAAACGAGGCCGAACCAGCACCAGGTGGAGTTGCAGCCGTCTTGATTCGCGTCAGAAGAGAGGCTGAGGTGAGGTCTCCCTCATCCTTGCTCTGACTTGATGAGATTAGAGGAGTCGGGATCAATCGCAATGAACCACCAGTGGTCAAAGTTTTTCATCGTGAGTTTCGATGAAAGTCACCAGCTCTGCTCCCAACCACCGTCCTCCACCATCTCTCGTATCTTGCTCGATTGAGGGGTTGGAGTTTGGTCGTTGCTTGTGCCGCCGAAGCCATCTTAGATCTGGGTTTTGCAGAGCGATGGAGGGGCTGGAGTTTGGACGGTGAGTGGTTAAGTTAGTCGGGCTGCAGTTTGGACAGCGAGTTTCCAGAATTAGATATCATGATCGAGAGCGAACTCTTGTTAAACATTTCTAGATCTAATTGCCTAGTGCTCGTGATAGTGCTTCTTCCGGTCTCGGCCAAGGTTGGGATCGGCGGCGAGGCCGTTGGTGGTCGGTGCTGATGGAGAGGTTGGAATCCGGTGCAGGGTGAGGATGGAGATGGAGAGGTCGGACCAGTGGTGATAAGGGATACTCAAAGTTTAAATTGGTGAATTAGAATTTCTAATTCACCGTGAAAAACAGTTGTATAAGGTGAAAAAAAACTTCCCCAATTATCAACTTTGAAACCCCCTATTGTTGCTATCATAAGTGACAGTGGAGGTGAGTTTGAGAATGTTGATATGAATTCATTTTGTGATTCCTTTGGTATTACTAACAACTTTTATGTTGCAAGAACACCTCAAAAAATGGGGTTGTTGAAAGAAAGAATAGGACAATCGTGGAGATGGTGAGAACTATGTTGAATGAGTACAATCCCCCAAAGTATTTTTGGGTAGAAGCAGTAAACATAGCCTGCTACATACTCAACAAAGTCACCATCAAGCCTCAGCTAAAGAAAACACCCTACGAACCGTAAAGATGCAAGAATCCTAACATATCATTACTTCCACACATTTGGCTGTAAGTGCTTTATTCTGAGTAATGTAAGACCAATCTTGGAAAATTTGATGCCAAGAATGATGAAGTTATCTTTCTTGGTTATTCAAGAAAGAGTAAGGCTTACAAAGTATAGAATAAGAACTCACTTAGAGTTGAATAATTTATTCATATTATGTTCAGTGAGATTAACTCTCAAATAGAAGAGGAAGATATTGTTTTAAATGATACAAAAATCTCACGCAAACAAGAAGGCATAACTGAACAACGTGCTAATGGTAAGGAAGATGATGAGAAGAGCAAATAAGAATGTTTTGTTTGATGATTTTAGATCTTTCATTAACATGCTTTCCATGTTAAACAATCTCATTTCATGTGCAAATGATCACAAAAGTTCATATTAATGGCGGATCACTTAGCATGATGTCCCTTTGATATAATCATGCTCTTTCTTCATGAACAAGTAATAATAAGAAGAACATATATTCATATGATCATAAGGCCGAAAGTGTGTACCTTTCCCCCTTGGAAAACTGCATAAGGAATATGGATTCCTGTTGGTGTGTGAAAGGTATATCACTTTCTGTTCACTTTTTGATCATGTTTTAAATTTATAAAACCCTTTTATAACCCCAAGCGCAAGGATCACGCGTAGTATGTGGCTAATGAGTAAGGGTATCGAACCTAAGGGAAAGTGTGTGCCAAGATGCTAATGTAAAATAGAGAAATCACACAAACAACAAGAGTGATGATTTAGATAGTTGGAATGATGTTTTGATAAGGAATCTAAAACATACATCAATTAATCAATACTAACAGTAACTTGACTAACAAGAAATGACTAATATGATGATAACTCAATGAAGAAACATCTCTTGGGGTTCATTTGCTACAACGGAGTTCATCTATGATTCTCATGCATTGATCCAAGATATCTTAGGGAGGAAGATTTGCTCCTATCTCTAGGCAACTAATACAATCCCTCTAGAAGGTTTAATTAATCACTCTTGTGACTTAATCCATACTCCTAGGCTCAACAACCCCTAATCACTCACCAATTAATCTCTAAAAGCCATCTCTAACCTCGTGATAATTAATCAATTGATCCTTTTTAAAGTAGTATTCAATTAATTCCTCTCAGAAATTCCATCGAACACCTAACGAAGTGATTTATACAAATCTCTTTATGCAATCAATTCTCATGATAATGAAGAACAAGGATCAAAATCGGATGTTAGATATGCATGACAATCCATAGAATCACTCCTAGCAAACAAGCCCTAAGAGATTAATGAACTACTCAAAACTCAACATATTAGAGCATAAAATCAGGAAAGCAAAAGAAGAAATCATGGATAGAAATGGAAGAGGAAGGATAGAAGAAACTCTATTAAGATGCTTCTCAACAATCTTCATGAGAATCCACCATCAAAATTCCATGGATAGATGATGAGGCACAAAACCCCAAAAATGGTCTTCAAAATGGGAAAGGTTACTGCCCAAATTCGTAGGTCTAGGAAAAGCTACCTAAAACTTACCCTAAAAGAGTATATATAAGGAAACCTAGGTACTAGAATACCCCTAGATATGATGGGCAACTACTAGTACTCATTAAGGGTAAAATTATCTATAAAACACTTAGTAGCAATGAGATATCCGAAATTTCGCTTGGTTGAACCAGAGTTTAAGAGGTCCACACAGGGGTCATGCGCATGCCTACGCGCTGAGTAAATGTGAGGGCCGCGCCAAGGGGTCATGCAAATCACCCTAGCATCAGGTGGGCCGCGCTGCATCTCGCAAAGGGGTGCACCAGGGTTGCGTTGGTCATGTAGCAAATGGTCGGAGGGTGGGTGGAGTTGGGGGTCGCGCTAGACCGTTGCGCTGGCACTCACGCATTGTTTAGAGTCTTTTCCTTCTTTCCCTTCTTTTGCTCCACCTCTCTATCTTTTGTTCTTGTGCAATTCACCCCCAAATTCGCTTCCCAGCTCCATTATCTTCCATAATGAGCACCTGAAATATTCTGATCAAAATAACAAGTAAAGTGCTCTAAACAAGTAAAAATAAGACATAAATGACATGATCTTTTGTTAATGACACTGTGAAAATGTGTATGTGTGAGCCACGCAACACACCCGCAAAATCAAAATATTGCTAGTCTCTAGCAACGTGATATATGTCTAAATCTGAGTGAATCTTCTAAATATGTTTACCTAAGCTGGACTCTTTCCTAGAATCGCCCCCTAATACGCATGCAGAGAATCTATAACATTTTAAACGTTTGTTCACACTAATGAGTAGAGGGTCACTCTCTAAGTGTATCTCTCATGAAAGTGCAGGGTAGTGATTGTGTGCAAAAGTGATCTTACCATGTGTTTTCGACCATATGCTTGAAAGTTGACCAAACCTCCTCCAGTATAGTCCCGAGGGATGTTGCATGTCTTGTCAGTCATATGGTCTTTCCATAAGTTTGTAATGAGCTCAGGCTTGGCCAGGAGAGACATCGGTAGAAGTCTATATCAATGTAAGTGGAGCTGCAGGATTGCTCAAGCATGCAAACTAGGCACAAAATGATCTAATGCTCGGAACCATACCCAATTGCCATTTTTGGATACTCTCACTCATCTCACTTCTTTTTCTTTCAATTTCATAACCTCTCATTAATATTCAACATTGACATTTAAACTCTAGGTACAAGTGCCTTTCTCATATATATATATATATTTTATTTTATTTTCACTAAATGAGCTTTCTCCTCTGAATTTTCAATATTTTGCTCACTTTCCTCAATCAATTTCCTTTTGAATTGAATTCTTCACAAGGCCTAATTTTAGTATTTTCCACATGTCACAACTGTCTCTGAAGCTCAACAAAAAAATATAACCTCCCCAAACTAACATAATAGCCACTCTCATACAAAGTGTACCTAATCCCAACAAACATGCTCCAACAATCCAAAGAAACCAAAGGTATTACAAGGGAAGGATGTATCGATGAGTATGCAGTTATAAGAATGAATAAAGCTCAGGCACAAACGGGATCATCTAATGGATATATAATGCAGGGTTAGCTATTTAGGAATACTGGCTCATCCTAATTTTCCATCGTCTTCCCAACTCAACATGCAACAAATGTGGATTCGTAATGGTCATACATGCAAATTCTAGCTACAACACATGGTATGATGCTCTCATGAAATAAAAATCACACACATGTATCATCAGATCGAAACAATTTAGCTCAAAACCTCACAGGTAAGAATCTCTACTCAAAATAGTGAAAACAAACATTTACTACTTTATTTATCTTAAGCATGCAAATTATAAAGGGTTCTAACTAAAAGTCCAGCTAACTAAAACACAGATGTCAAACCACTCGATACACAAAATCGTATAAAATCACAGATAATCACAAGGGTATCACAAATGTCAATTAACAAAATATCATGTCAATCATGGTACAACCTAGCTAATATCTCACATGCTGTAATGTGCAAATCCCCCCAAACTCAGTATATGGCATGTCCGCATGCCATGGAAGAGGAAGGATAGTTGGTCATACTTGGGGGGCCAGATGGCCCTCCTATGCATGGCTAGAAGATAAGGAGGCATCAGTGCCATCCCCAGAGTTGGTAGAGTGCATGCCATGTGTAGATCGCTAATATATACAGGTCGCAGATACAGTGGGCGTCTAGTCTGGGACTATCACAGAAGATGGTGATGAATCTAGTGCTGGAGATGAGGTAGGGGAGGTCATGGAAGATGATGAAGATGAATATTCCCTTGAAGGCCACATGGTAGTGGCTACTCTAGAAGAATGTGTGAAGAAGGTGGTAGGGATACCAAATCTGAGCCGAGGGAACATAGACTCCACTTGCATCATCAATGAGAAGTAGTGCAGAGACATCATCCCACTTGAAGCAGTGTAAGAAGGGCTAGTAGAAGATGGACCACTTAGGGATGGGTAAGAAGGGAAAATCTCGAAGGTCCCTGGCATACTCTGTATGATGGTCCTAGCTACTCCGGAAGTGGGTGACATAAGCGCAAAAAAGAGAGAACTACCTGATTTCATGATGATGGCCTACAGGAAGAGAGAGCAGATGGTGGTTGGATAGATGTGCTGGCTGGCCACTGAGTCTATGAAATAGGTCTGTCGATGCCCATCATCCTTATCTGCAACCAGCGGATGTTCTCAGCATTGTACTTCTGGGCGATCGTATCATAGTCCAGCATCATTCCCAACTTCTGTTTGACCTTCTTATTTCTCTTCTCCTTCTTCTCTATCGATTTTCCGATCAACATCTACAACTCCTCAATCTTCGTATCTTGGATTCGATGTCTAGCAAAACTACTCTCCTCAAGAGCCTCATATCTGGCAATACTGCTCTGCTCATTAACATCAATCTTCTTGCAGACACCAGGGAACAACTCATTCATTTTGGAGAAGAGCATGTTGAAGGCCTTGTGGAACCCTCTCTTTGTTGTATCACCCCTTGCCATAATTTCTTCTTCAAACACCTCATACAGGGGCTGCTCTTCCTCTGCCTCAACAAATTATCCCTCAACATTGGCTGAGGGTGTTTCCTTTAGTGACTGCTTCTTCTTTTGTCTCTTCTTTTTTGGCTCATCCCTGTTGGCGTGCATGTTGGACATTAGCATACCATGGTTCCTCACATTCTGAAGGTGTTGCTCCCAGTACCAAGCCTTGTGGTTGTGGCTCTCCATCTCATATGTTAGCTCCTCTCTCACATTATTTTCTAAGCATAGCTCGTGGACAAGCTACGGTAATACCAAGGAATTCCTGGTATCCTTGGTAGTGGTGAGGAGGCTCTCTCTGATGTAGTAGGCAAGTGGTGGCCTTACCCCTGTTGCCCCTTATGAAGGATGTTGATTTTTTCAACGAGAATCTCATGAGAACGAGAAGAAGGTATGACGTTTGTGTGAATGACCTTGTTGAGGATTTGGAGATATATGGGCATCTCATAAGGTTGGATGCATTTGGACTATATGCCCCTAAGGTTCTTCCACTAAATAGTATGATGCAGCTCAGCCAAAACAAAAGCAAAGGATTCGATGTCATTAGGGTCAATAGAGAGGCCGGTATAATCTGGATCAGACTCTATGTGCAGAAAAGATCTCAATCTATGAACACTGATGTTGATCATCTTGCCCCTCACTTCCACTATCTCCACTTCCTCCTCGGTGTGTTTCGTGACTCTCCCATAAAGGTTCACGTAAAATTCTAGCACCCATGTCTTATTTATCTCTTTCCTCATCACATTGAGGACTCTTTCCCACTCCTAGTCATGGAGCATTTGGCCCAAGAGAGTCACATCTTCGTTTGGTGCCACCAAGTTATACTCAATCTGCCAAATGAAATCCTTCTTCTCTTTTAGCTCTGAATATCATTTTCTATCATCATCATTGTAAAGGTACTTCCATCGCACTCGAGAAGATTGTGCAGTTTGGATTCCCTTGCCCTGTAACTCACAGAAGTTGAATGAGTACCTTGAATGCACATTATGGTCAGAATGGATAGCCAAGAGTGAAGTAAGCATCGATGAACATCAATAGTGCAAGAGAAACATGTTTAAAGAATTTCTTCATAAAGTTTCAAACAATTTGCTTTTATTGTAAATGGGCAGCATGCATCATAGACTATCTAAGATAGACAACATTTAGCAACATGCTAGCTATAGAACATGCTAAAGGGTCGGCCATGAAGAAGAACAACATTTAGCAACTTAATTGGGATGATGGTACCATTTAAGTACTTTTTGAATGTTGGAGCATCTATTTTCAAAGTTTCAAAGGACTGTACCTGAAGGATTATAGATGCAGAAGTATTTGAATGAACGGTACTTTGTGAGTAAGGACCACGACACTCACACCTTAGGAACGCAAATAGAAATTATTGAGGTCCGACCTGTATGGTATAGAATTAAAGGCAATGAGCGACATGTGTATGCCAAGTTACCAAAGAAGAGATGCCAGCCAAATCTAGCACATTCTACAACAGCCCGATGCGAAGATGCAGGAACCAATAACGATGACGATATGCGCAAATCGACAAGAAAATTCAATGAGGAGCATTCATATTCTACAAAAATCTTAGGACGTAAGAGTAACTGTCAAGTTACACCAAAGATCAATTAGGCATTCCAAATTAGTTTAGGTGACGATAGTGAGTACCAGTTAGTCTTAGGACTCGGTACTGTCTGTGGTTACCGTGTTGGAAATACTGGCAATTGACTCGGGATACAACAAGATGTACCCGGAGGACATGAGCCATTGAGGCCCTAGATGGTAGTTTAAAATACCACTCCCGCCTGACGTACGGTGGTTCGAGAGTATCAGCATTATAAAGAATTAGTCGACGGAAAGGTACAACATTATGTCCCTCAAGTTAATTTAAATCATTTGGGTTGCAGGAGACATTTGGATTGGAAATCCTACATAAAGATTCCTAACTAAGTCTACTCGCATGGGTTAAATTTTCACAATTTATTACAACCCGTAGACCTAGTTTATGAACTAAATTCAAGCTAGATACAAATCTGTTTTCTAGGAAAGACAACAGAATTTGGACCAACTTGTACGAATAAACTGTACTAACTCCGCAGAATTTAAAATCTAAATTTTTTTTTTAGCGAAGCCTCACGTGTCTAGTTTAAGGAAAAATTTACGGAATCATATTTGGACGTCTGTGGAATTTTCTAAAATTGTTTTACTGACAGTTGGTAAAGCTGGAAACTCACAATTATTGTTTGTTTCGCTCAAGTCAGGAAGATTGGAGTTGCGTCCGCAACATTAAGCTTACATTGGATTTTTGCGCTCGTGTGACACACCGAGTGTCAATCTCTTCTATCATATAAGTTTAAAGATGAGTTTTGCTCAACGTGTTCCGAGTATTACCTGAATCAGGTTTCGGTCAGTGGCGTATGAGATCAATAGTTTTGGAGTACTTGGAAATTCAAGAATCAGGGTGTTTGACCCTATCTAAAAGTGGATTGTGAGATCACATTGATGAAATTGTGGCTTGTTTGAGAAGTGAAAATGAGATTAGTTCCTGGTGAAGATTCCAACACTGAGGAAATTGGAGGTTATATGGTTGGTTTGTTTACCGCCCTTCCGTTCTGAATTCGCAAGTAAGAATTTTAAGAGCACGCCGCCAAGGAGTATCATCCCGCAGTTTGTCTTGAGAAGGAATAAGTTATTTAGGAACAACTCAGGATAATTTAAATGAAAGGAAAAGATTTCGTAGAATTATTTCCCACTACCGAGGAAGAGGTTCCCGGTATATAGAGGTACTCCGTAGATTCAAAAAAAGAGAACGAGGACTAACGTTTCACGTGTCAGTAGTTGTTAAAAATATGGTCACCACCAAGGAAGTGGTTA
This sequence comes from Daphne laureola, assembly GCA_038382905.1. NCBI lineage: Eukaryota > Viridiplantae > Streptophyta > Magnoliopsida > Malvales > Thymelaeaceae > Daphne > Daphne laureola. Next base: position 13,690 of record JBBYHH010111432.1, read on the forward strand.
GTTGACCCCCTAGTTTTGACCTCGAGATGTTACGAAAGCAAGCGTAAGTCTTGGTCAAAGTGATACACACCCAGATGAGTTGAAGTAGTGACATCATGCGTGTTCATGATTTGTCAATAAGTATGATTGTTACACCATTTGCATTGCAGACAAATGAAGCTTTGAAGTTTACATTCAGGTTACGGAATACGTCAGAACAGTAACATTTTGGATGTACGATTTAAGGTTAGAGCCCAGTGAAGCAACCTAACATTGCTGATATTGGAGTAAATGTATGATACCTTTCGAGGTGAATTTGATGTGGTTGATTTTTTAATACTCTGAGACTTGGAGTCTGGTGATATATGGACTGAAGGCACATGTTTTTCTTTATAGGATTGTAGTGGAGTTTTGAACTCCATTCTATCTGGAAATGATCCATATCTTACGATACAGTTCAATATTTGTTTTTTTAAGGTATTTACGACACGTGGTCACTGGGTGACTACGATTATGGTTGAGATTTGATATCTGACTGTTGTACTATATTTACACCATATGGGTGCCATGTTTTGTACTATAGTAGTCAGGGTGTTATTCAGCCTCATATTGGTCGACTATTCCGACTATGGTTCGGGTTTGGAACCCGCTAGTGTAATGATCCGTGTTTGTAGCGATATGCTATCATCATGGTTTCGCAGTTTTTTCTAGAATATTCAACATGTTTTGCATTAGAAAATTCAAAGGGAACTCAAAAAGTTAAGTATAACCACATGGAAGAAGTTAGTCTGATGTTTTTGCTAGCAGTTTATTCCTTAGGATAGGACTCGAGAATAATATTGTTCTGCGTAACTTGTGGTTCAAGTTTTAGTAACGATGGTCAGAAATGGTTTTGACATTAAGCATACTCTTGGAGGACCAAGAGTCCTAAGGAGGGTAGAATGTTACAGTCACCTTCGATGAATAGTGATTTTCTGGGAAGAATTTCCCGCTGGGCAAATTCTGCAATTACCGGGACTCAGTTTTAAATGTGTAAGAACACATTTTCTAATGGTTCTCATACTCCAGGAATTAATTTGAGGTCCATTCTATGGGATTTCACATTTTTATAAGATTTTGTGAACC